>PVKP010014106.1:0-53775 GCA_004027715.1 Plecturocebus donacophilus
AGGAAGGAGGAAGGAATTTGAGAGTTCAGAAATAACCTCTCATCTTTATGGTAAATAATTTGGAGCTAGTCTGCAAAGAGTTGAACTAGGAGAATGGTCTTTTGGACAAAAGGTGATGAGGCAACTAGAAATTCAAATACAGAGGAATGAAATGGCACCCCCGCCTGACGCCATATTCAAAAATTCCTTTAAAATGGATGCCAGCTAAAACTATAAAGGTTATAGATAAAACACAAGAGTAAATATGTGTAATTTGGAATTAACTAACTGTTTCTTAATTATGACACCAGAAGCACAAACAAAAAGAAAAAAGTTGATTAACTAGACTGAATCAAAATGTAAATTGTTTGTGTTTCAAAGGATACTGTCAAGAAAGTGAAAAGACAATCCACAGGATGGTGAACATATTTGCAAGTCATGTATCTGTAAAGGGACTTATATCCTAAATGATGTAAGAACTCTGACACCTCAATAATAAAAACAAATGCCTAGTCTTAAAATGGTACAGAATTTAAATAGACATTGCTTCAAAGAAGATTTGCAAATGGGTGGCAAGTACTTTAAATGTTGCTCAATATTAATTGCTATTAAGGAGGTGCAAATCGTAACTACAATGAGAAACTACTTCACACCCACTATGACTGTTATAATAGAAAAGACACACAAAACCAAGTGGTGGCAAGAAATTTAAAGTGGTATGACTGCTTTAGAAAATATTTCATCAATACTGGGCAACAGGACCAGTGCAGTGACTCATGCCTGTAATCTGAGCACTTTGGAGGCCATGGCAGGCTGATTGCCTGAGCTCAAGAGTTGGAGACCACCCTGGGAAATATAGCAAAACCTGGTCTCTACTAAAAATACAAAAATTAGCTGGGTGTGATGGTGCACACCTGTAATCCCAGCTACTCAGGAGGCTGAGGCATGAGAATCACTTGAACCTGGGATGGGAGGTTGCAATCAGCCAAGATCACACCACTGCACTCCAGCCTGGGTGACAGATGAGACTCCATGTCCAAAAAAAAATACTGGGAAACAAAGTGAGACACTGCCTTTACAAAAGAATCTAAAATGTTTGCCAGATGTGACAATCCCAGCTACACAGGGGGCTGAGGCAGGAGAGTGGCTTCAGCCCAGGAGATCCAGGCTGCAGTGAGTTGTGTTTTTACCACTGTAATCCAGCCTTGGTGACACAGCACGACCCTAACTCAAATTAAAAAAAAAAAAAAAAAAAAAAAAAAAAAAAAAAAAAAAAAAAAAAAAGGAGGAAAAAAGAAAGAAGAAAGGAAGGAAGGAAGGAAGGGAGGGAGGAAGGAAGGAAGGGAGGAAGGGAGGGAGGGAAAGAAAGAAGAAAGGGAGGGAGAGAGGGAGGGAGGGAAAATGAAAGAATAAAGAAAGAAGAAAAAAAAAGAGAAAGAAAAAGAAGGAAAGAAAGAAAGAAAGAAAAAGAAATGGAAAGAGGGAAGGAAGGAAGAAAGGAAGGAAGGAGAAAAGAAACCAATTCATCAGTTTCTCAAAGTGTTAAACGTAGGGCTGTCATAAAATTCAGTAATGGTACATCCAGGTATACTCAAGAGAAATGAGGATATGTGTCCACAAAAAGACCATTTCAAGAATGATGGTATCAGCACATTTCACAATAGCCAAAATGGTGAAACAAGCCAAATGTCTATTAAGTGATTAATAGATAAATACATTTGTGGCATGCCCGTATAATGGAATATTATTCAGCAATGAAGATGAATAAAATGCAAATAAATAAATTTTGAAAAACATGCTAAGTGAGAGAAGCCAGTTACAAAAGACTTGTCTGGTCCATTTATGTAAAATGCTTAAAATAGGCAGACTTAAAGAGATTAGTGGTTTCCTAGACTGGACCTGTGTTTCTAGAGGAGTGGGGTGTACTGTCAATTGGAATAGCATTTCTTATTGTAGAACAAAATTGTTCTAAAATTAAATTTTGGTGATGTTTACACTCCCTTGTGAATTTACTAAAAAACTTTGCATTGTACACTTTAAATAAGTAAATTGTGTGGTATTTCGAGTCTAACTCAGTATTACTTTCTGTTTTAAACCAAATTTCTTGTTTAAAAAATTAAATTGAGTAATCTAGTAAATAGTTTTTTAAAAAAGGGTGTGGAAGATCAAAATCACAGTGTTTTTAAAAATGTTCAAATCCATATATCTGTCACATAATTCTCTACGTGTTAAAAGAAGGAAGTCCAGAAACAAAGTTTAAGTTAGAGTCACAATATAATATAATCCACAAAGACTGTATTTTACTGCATTGCAATATATAAAAAAGAAAGAATAAAAGTACATGTAACCATTAGCTGAATAGTTTACTGGCACCATAGAAGTTTTAAGCAGTGAAACAGGAAGGTATTATAAGTAATCTAGAGATGAACTGAAATACACAAGAGAGGGTGTATAGGTTATGTACAAATAGTATTTCATTGACACCAGTGACTTGAGTGTATTCAAATTTCGTTACCTACAGCAGGTCTTGGAATCCATCTCCTCTGGATATGAAGGGCACACTGTACTGTTTTACTGATCTGATAACCAATTGCTA
This sequence comes from Plecturocebus donacophilus, assembly GCA_004027715.1. Lineage (NCBI taxonomy): Eukaryota > Metazoa > Chordata > Mammalia > Primates > Pitheciidae > Plecturocebus > Plecturocebus donacophilus. The sequence goes on from PVKP010014106.1 coordinate 2,576, forward strand.
AAAAGTGACCAAGTAGCATAGACAGTGTGGGTATCCTGAAAAAGAGCTGATTCACTTCCTGGGTGGGTTGGAGTGGAATTGCAAGATTTCAAGTTGAAAGCATGAAACTTGCAGGTGAAATTTATGATTGTTCGTTTCTGGAAATTTTTAATTAATATTTTCAAACTGAGGTTGACTATGGGTAATGGAAGCTGCAGAAAGTGAACCTATAAATGAGGGGGGACAACAGTGTTTTTTTTTAGTGGGAAAAATAATTGATTTTTAGAAAATGCAAAAATTAGCTGGGTGTGGTGCCAGGTGCTTGTAATCCCAGCTACGTGGGAGGCTGAGGCAGAATTGTGTGAACCCAAGAGGTAGAGGTTGCAGTGAGCTAAGATTGCATCATTGCCTTCCAGCCTGGGGAACAAGAGTGAAACTCTGCCTCAAAAAAAAAAAAAAAGTTGATTTTTAGAAAATTTTTGTCAGATTGGAAATTATATACATTAATTCCAATTTTTATTTCTGGAAAGTCTCATGGCCATTATATACAAGAAAGACTCTTCTCTTTCTTCAACCAGAGGGATTTGTCTAATCCTTGGATAATTGTTTTCTCCCCTAAATATCCCTCTTTTTTCAGTTTGGCAGAATGTATTGGACAATTATTAGCATCTAACTCTTTTTAGCATTTCCACAATTCGAGCTGGATCGTTATAATTCTAATCAAATATAACAAAGCAGTTGGATTTGTAAGAAAATTAAATTAATTAAAATCATATCAATTATAATAAAGCCTCTATTTACTTTTTCAAATTGCCTATGAAAGAAAAAGGTGAACTCTTGGTCAAGCTCTTTAAATATTTTTGTGCAAATAAAATTTGTTTAAAGTAAAGAATCATAGCAAATATTAATTGCCAGTGTGCATGTGGCAAGTTGAGAGGAGGAAAAAAAGACTTGTTTATAAGCCCTGGTATCTCACAGAACGTTAGATTACTTGAGCAGCTGAAATTGATTTTAATGTCTGCAATTCGCCTTATGTTTATAACAATTCGCATGTCAATATGGTCAGTAATACATATTTTCCTACTTTTATATTTGAATCTCCTAGTTTTTCCAACATCTATCCCAGGAAATGTTTTTTGGATAAATGGATTAATAGATGGCTTAATTCCTCATTTATCTGAGGTCTCGAAATTGTATCTTGAAAAATTTACAGACTGACTGATTTGATAGATGAAGAGGTGTGAAATATTGGAAGAGGATTAAGTATAAGAAATCCACAGGGGTTTTGCAGATAGAACAAAGTATTTTGCAATTGGCTATCATTTGCTGCAAGTAGCATTACAAACTCTGCTGAAAGACATTCAACTTATTGTTTTACCTCTTAAATCACATTATATAACTAAAGGGAAATATATATATATATATATATATATATATATATATATATAATATAACTACATATAAACTAAAAAGAAATATTATTGTGGGTTATAACAAAGGACAGAATTTGAGACTTAACTTGAAGATGATAAAAGACAATGTCTTTTGAGAAAGCATATTTTGAAGTACAGCAAAGTGAAGAACAATATATTATGATGGCAAGTCTGTATTTATTTTACAATCCCACATTAAATATTCTGATATTTCTGCTGTAAAATAAATTCCTTAAAAAATAATTACAAAACTTCATAGACCGAAACTCTGAGACTGAAAAACACTGTGGCAATAGTGAGGTAAGAGGCAAGACTGACTCTGGACCAGATTGAAGACTGGCTGAAACAAGGAAAAAGTGAAAGTACCTTTTCATTAGACATGCCCTCCAGTACCATGTCAGTTGTCATTGCCATGGCAATGACCTAGCAGTTACCATGCTTTTTCTAGAAATTTCCGAATAACTCATCCCTTAATTTGCATGTAATTAAAAGTGGGTGTAAATGTGACTGCAAAACTGCATCTCAGCTGCTACTCTCAGCACACTGCTTGTGGAGTAGCCCTGCTCTGCAGAAGCATTCACGGAACTGTAACACTCCCACCTCAATAAAGCTACTTTCTTCCACCACTGGCTCGCTCTTGAATTCTTTCCCAAATGAAGCCAAGCACCTTCGTAAGCTAAGCCCCCATGTTGGAGATCACCTGCCCACCATCAATAGAATCTTGTTGCTCCACAAATTGTTCCGATGTCAGTTCCCTGCTCATGTGCACAATGAGAGCCACATTGCATTCCTCCCACAGCATATCCTGTATAAACCATTTCCATTTTATTGTGGAGCTCTGTTGGGCACCACCTTCCTCAGTGAATGCTTCTCTAAGAGTACCCAAGTCATTAGGTATGTTACATTTCTAGACTATTTTATGTCTTTCAGTCATAGGAGCAGTTTTAATTAATGCCCAATATCAGTCCAGTATTTGTGTCTAAAATAGCATGTGTCATAGTATTGTACTTGGAAATTTCTGGTCCAAAATCCCAAATATTGTTGCTGAGTGGTGATACTCAAAGGCCTTTTTCATAAATTCCAGTCTATGGAATTACAAGTTGCAGATACTTTCCAAATCATATATGATTGTGGATCAAAATGGCCACAAATCATCAACTGAGCCACTGTTTGCAATTCAGACATAACCTGCTATTGTTGGGACCCCAAAGCCTAAGGGAAAATAGTTTTTGAGTGGGAAATTTGAAGCACTAAACACCTATGAAAATTTTCAACCAAAACACTGCCAACAACAAGGGAAATAATTGGTACATGGGGAAGTGACTTGAACTTCTCCAAGAAGATGAGCCCTAGAGCAGGTATTAAAACTAAACAAAACAATAAAGTGGGCAATAAGGCAAGACTTTTCTAAGAGCCCTGGGACAAGGCTATTGGAAGAGAGGCTTGAAGATGGGGGCTGTGATTAAAAGTAGACACTGAAAGTAGCAAACATCAGAGCAACAAGTCATGGGTGCATCATTTTGAAGAGGAATTTCATATGCAGGTATTATTTTTAATAAAATAGAGTAAAAAATGCCCCTGCTCCCTATGCAATTTCTGTCTTGTTGAATGTAATAATTCTGTTGCCCTTATGCTGACTTATCCTGTCTGAGGAAGCACATTGGTTTTCCAATATGCTTCCTAGCTATTCTGACATAATTTTCACATTTACCAAGCACAAATGAGCTAATTGATTTTCTACAAATTTCACACTGGTAATCAAATAAATGCAAAGTATGGAATTAAGAAATAATTTTCAAGTCCTTTCTAATTAAATCTACATTGGATCAATCTATAATCCCTTTTAATTTTTCACCCCCTCCCATACCTTTTAAATACCAGTGCAAAATTTTGCCACTCTCCTCAGTCCTCCTATTTGACTCCTGTCCCACTAATTTCAAGGCATAGTCTAGGTTTCTTCGTATTTAACTAATAGAATGGCAATGGTAATATAATAAGAAACAAAAATCAGTAATTTAAGACCACCAATGTACTTTCTTTAAGCTATTTATCAGACTATAGGAGCTGAAACTCAAGGGTGGTAGCTTATTTTATATTATATTCTGAGTGTGACATGATCTTAGAAATTAGTTTTCTCATAACTTTTATTAAATAAATGTATGAACTAATGAAACTGAGAAGCCCTGTATATCAGACTCGGTGCATAAATGATAAAGGAAAAAGGCTGAAGGAGACACGTCATGGAGTTTGAGATTCAGGCTAAAAGGGTAAGTTATCTGATGGGATTAGCAACTTTCTAAACTATCTACTATGCTTTATAAAAACTACATAGTTTACAGATTTTAAGTTGGGAAGAATAATGTCATTTCTAAGCTATTTGAAAAGTATCATTTATCTTTGACATATTACATTTAGTTTCATATAATTACTTAGAAATTATGCTACTCTACATCCAATTACTTTAAATAATTTCTCTGAAGTATTCATTATACGTATAATAATGGTTGTGATTCAGTGTTTTTGACATGGATTATACTCTGAAATGAGAGTCTGTCCTATGCAAAGAAAACATCCTTGATATATGCATTAATTTCTTTTAAACTGATGAAATGTACATTTCCTTAATTACAATCATTTCAAAATGCTGTTGTTAACATTATAGAGATGTTTTCTCTTACTGGAGATCTACCATCTCTTTCATGTTCACAAAAAATACTATTTAGCAAACAATTTAAATAATGCAATATATAGATTACTGACAGATATCAGGGTGCACTGATGCCACTTGTACTTCTGCTTTACAATGATTTGTGTTCATGTAATTCTGTTACATAATTGTTCACATGTAATACTTCAAAAATGCAACAGTGCATTAGCCAGTTACTCCCCTGAAAATGATGGTTAGATGAAATTCGTGATTTATGTCAAACAGGATGTCTTTGTACTTTTTGTCTGTTTTGTTCCTTGCTTGCTTTTGATTTCATTAGGATTTTGCTTCTTGAATGTCTCACTAAACTTGCCTTAGAGATCTGAGAGACAAAATGTAAGTTGAGAATAGAAATGAAGAAGGTGACAAATTGTGTTATTTGCAGCTATCTCAAGTCCATTATCTTCCAATTGTAGTCCTTTTCTTCCCCCCTCTGTAAATCCACTACTTTCAGGTTACTGCCAGGTAACTTGCTCTATCATTGCCTCCACTTATGGATGAAAGTTGAACCTCTTGAGCAAGATGTTGAATCAATATTAGTGTTATAGTACTCAAAATAAAAGCAACACTAAAGTATAAATTTATGTCTAGTGAAAGCATGGGCAGGTTTTGAAAAGAAAAAGCAGAAGTACTTATCATAGCTCTCATAGCTCTCTATATTTTCCTTAAATATTAATACAAATTTAAGGACTTTAAAAAATTATTGAACCAATACATGTTTTATAAACAATTTAAAAACAAAATTGAAATTATGAATTTTTAATTATTTTACCATTTATATTTACTGTCCTCAAATACATAAAAATTACTAAGCAAAATTAATATATCTCTAACATATTTGGTAACTAACATATTAAAAATCTATGCATATATATGTTTATTTCTACCCACTCTGATTTATCCCTCATCTGTCTGCTTTTAATACATATTGTTCATGCTTGTTGGTTTCCAGTAACAAGCAGGTTTTTAATTTGTGGACATTTCACTTTTCCAATGTCAGCCTATGAAGGAATAAATGCTAAATAACCGTGCCCTACATTTTAAGTCCCAAATAGTAAACATATTAACAACACATGACTCAGTTGCTTTCTCCCTTACTGATATCATTGTCACTAACATTTCTTGGTTCCTCATGTTTTTACCTCTCTGGTTTGCACAGCATAAAGCCTAAGAAAGGATCTGAGATCCCAATTAACAAGCAAATAATTAAAGGCCAAGCTTTCCCACCTATGTTTTAGGATGGCTTAGGACATTCATTGCCCTAAGCTGTCCACATATTTACAGAAATAAACTCAGGCTTATCTAAAGGGATGACTTAAAATTAGTTCTATATGTACAATCTCCTCAATACTTCCACAAAATGATATTTTACATAACTGATAAATTTTGTATGTGGCATTTTCCAAGTTTACTGTAATTGTTTTCCCCAACATGTCAAGTAATAAAACTTTTAGATTTAATTAAAATCATTTTGATTAAATTCATCAGATATTTCTTGAGTATAAAACTTGAAAAAACATAATGTATGATAAAGCACTAAGAGTTGAAAGTTATAATAGACACTGTTGCTTTAGGAAACATCTCTTTGCATGTTTTGAAAGAACAGAATAAATGTATATTTGAAAAAGTAATTTTTTATTTGAGATTTTATACTATTTTTCAGGAATTACGTTTAATAATTAACTTGGCAACACCTAACTATAATTGAAGAAAAAAGTTATAAAAAGGAAAATTGTCAGCTAGTCACCATGTTTCTCCAGCCTCTTAGACTGATTTATTACTCTTTTTACTAACATTATCTATAATCATGTCTCTATTTTGTGTCAATCTGTATTCATTGTCATATTCATATCTATATCTAGTGTCTGTATCTATATTTCCTTTACATATGTGTCTAAACTTATTTTTATCTATATGTATTTATTGATATCTATATTTGTGTCTATATACTTTCATACATGATTATTGTTTCCTTAAATAACATACAATGTCAATGGTGGATGTATATAGCCAGTACCTAAAAAAATGTCCCTAGCATATGGTAAGCATGCAAAAAAAATGAACATATTAAACATAGATTTGTATTCAGTCATATGTCACTCATTTCAGCAATGTACATTCATTTTACAGCTCTACTCCCTTCTGAACTAGAATATTTAAATAAGTTTATCACATAAAGGGTAAGTTTATGCTATATGAAGTCTAAAAATAAGGTTGCCATCTCCAGCTAACTGCTACATCAAATGGGAAAGAATTGTTTATTTTTTTGCAAATGCCAATAATTTTGCACAAAAAAGTTTCTTAATTGATGTCTTACCTAACATAAAAAAAGGAGGAAGTTTAAACCTAGTTATAAATAATAGTTAAAAATAGGTACCTATCATTTTTGAAAGAGATTTTTTGTTTTTGTTTTTGTTTTTTTTGGTTTAAGCTTTGTAGCTCAGTTTAAAAATTATTTGGAATGACATAATTGGAAATTAAAATCCATTTCAGACCTTCTGGAATGCAGTTAAAAGCAAAGGTGTGGAGTATTTATCTTCCCCATGGCCCACAATCAATACTAGCCACATATGACTATGTATGGTTCACTTTTGTCTTCATGGTGCCTCGTTTTGTACAATTAAAGAAAGCTGAGTTAAAGGCAATTTTAAAGTACATTAAATGTTGTTAGGAAAAAATAATAATAATCTCCTTGGGAGATTCAGAGCTGTGAAAAATGACTTCTTAAAGGAAAACTATTATTCTATGCAGTCTTGAAAGAGAATCTGGCCTTTTCTAGAGATTTCTAAGATTGCTGGCATTTAGCACACCATGGTAGTTTTATCTGAAATTAAAGCTAAGACACATTTTAATGCCTTCCGCAGTTTGGAAACATAAAGGTCTGTGATATCATAGAAATTTAATAGAATCTAATATAGTACGCCATTCTAAGTAAAAAGATAACCAAGTGCTATTTTAGTGTTTTATATGATTGAGTGCATATATATTCCTCTAAGATTGATATTATTCTATTAGCATGTATTGTGTATTGTCTTGATTCATAATTTACTTGTAGCTGGAAAGAAAGAGGTTAAGCTAGATCAAAGCCTATTGGAGAATGGACTTACAAATATTTGATTCTCAGCATCCAAAACATCTTCCTGAGTAAACATTTCCATCACCTTGTTATCCAATAATTAAACAGGTTGCTTTTGAATTCATAGCTGATGGACATGCTTGAGATTATCACCATTACTCCAGGAATATCCACATATTTTTAACAGCAACCACTTTCATACCCCCAAATACCCTGTTAACCAATTGTATATTCACCCTGCGATAAGTTCACCTAACAACAGCTGATTGATATGAGTTTGGCGATGAGTCTGCAGTGGGAGCAGAGAGGCAGTGGTAACCATTGGGAAAAAATAAGGTGTAGAATTGAGACAACCGAATATAAAGGGGTCCCTGGAGAAACTCGAACTGGCCTGCGCACTGGGAGAAAGGGGTGGAGCACGGAAGTTAGCATCTTTTGCAGGAGGTGGAGCCTGGCCTGTCCTGTACTGGTGGAAACCTGGGCCAGTCTCTGACGTGGCAAACCTACCAGCAGGACTCGGGCTCTGCTGAGAGTCCCTGTTTTCCCTTTTATTTCCTTGTCACCCAGTAAACCCTGCCTTTTTCACCTTTCAACGTGTCTGCAAGCCTAATCTTTCATGGTTGTTTGACAAGAACCCAGCTTTTAGCTGAACTAAGGAGAAAGTCCTACAACAGAATTTAGAACTCAAAATTGTATGTTTAGATGTAGTTTTCCTAAGCAGTCACAAGAAATGAACAACAAGTAACATGTACTGCTTGTCCGTCTCTAACATTCAAGTATTTGTTTTGTGTTTATATCTGTTGATTTTCTGATCTTTATATTGGTTTTGCTTTTCTATAGTGATTTTTTTCTTTTTTGTTGTATGTTTTCTATTTTTTATCATGTTTGATTTTAAAATATATTTAAAAAAATTCCCAGCAAATTATCAACCCATAAACCAAGTAGATCACAGTGCTCACTGAGATAATCAACGTATTTATAGAAGCTGTGATACCTGTAAAATTCAAGGAAACGCTGGGTTGTGGAGATGCAGGGTGGAAATGCAGTTTCCATAACCATTTTGAATTGAACATGCTATGAGAGTTTAGACTAAATGTTTAAAATATACTCTGAAATTTCTCTTGCTGAAACTTAATATGTACTTAGTTGTTATGAATGAGTATTCCCAGATAAAGATAAGCATGGAGAAAAATATTATGAAACAACAAACAAAAAAAAGCTAGTCGGCCGCTCTAAGGAGATAAAATTTCATTTACATAGAAAATTATACTTTAATTCTAACTTTGTGTGATATGAGATATCATGGTAATAATACATTGGGAATGGTTTTAGTGAAATGAGAATTTTTTTTTCTCAGTATAGAACAAGATGACTTTTATATATTTTTCTTTTTTTCTAAAATTCTGCCTCCCATTTCCAGGTGATATGCTTGGTTGCTGATGACACACTGATAAACATGCTGGTGATGCAGCCAGTTCATTGTAGGGCTTGCAGTCCGTATTGGGAAACATAAATATTGGAAATTGTTTGTGACTAGTTTGAATTTAACTAAATATGTATACATGTCAAAGTTCTACAAAGTAGAGAAACTGTACCAGGGCATATTTAAGGAAATTACCTTCTTTAGGGGAATTATGGGTGGCTTCTCTGAGAAAGTAATGTTTATTTTAAACATAGATTTGAGGATATTTTGACAAAATCTAGGCAAAGAGATAGGAAAAGTGTGTGATTGGGCTGTGGAAAAGAGATAGGAAAAGTGTGTGATTGGGCTGTGGAAAAGAGATAGGAAAAGTGTGTGATTGGGCTGTGTATTTAACCTTCCGAGCCAGCAATAATGCTGACTCTCTCTCTTATCCTGCCACCAAGCATATTTTGGTTTTTGAAACAGAGAAGTGAAAACAGTGAAGTGACTGAGTTTTTTTTTTTTTTTTTTTGGAACATTCTCAAATTTACTTTTTCTTACATTAGGTTGAAAGGAGACTTTAATAGAGTTCATAATTTTGGCTATTGCCTAGCAAATGTATATGGCTACCTAAAAATAAATCATATTTATTTAACTGCAGAAAAATAAAATTAATTTACAGTTTAAGGAAAAGAGTGCTGATCATTTAGGAAACACTGGAAACATTAATGTAAAACATTAATACTTCGGAAGAGCTTTGTTTATCTAGGCTCAGTTTCAATCTTGTATTTTTCTGACAGCTGGGGTTTCTTCACAGCTTCTTAACATTGCACTTATTTTTCAACAGCTTTTCTGAGGTATACCTCGTATATCATACAATTGTCCATTCAAATTATCCAATCTAACATTTTTAGTATATTTTCATTGTTGTTTAAACATCATCACAATCTAATTTTAGAACGTTTCCCTTACCGAAAATAAATGACACATCAACTACCAGTCATTCCATGTGAAATTGAACACCCATTTCAGCCTTTGACAAACACTTAAATATTCACTATCTTTATGGATTTGCCTATGTGATGCATTACATATAAATGGAATCGAGCAATATGTGATCTTTTGTTATGGGTTTATTTCATTTAATATTTTCAAGATCTATCTGCGTTGTAGCATATACTTTATTCTGTTTTCCTCCCTAATATTTCGTTGTTTAGATATACCACATTTTATGTATCCATTCATCACTTGATAGGGATTTGGGTTCTTTCACTTTTTTAGATATTATGAAAAATTATGCTATTAACATTCATATAAGTTTTTGTATGCTCAAATGTTACCATTACTCTTGGGTATATATTTCAAAATGGAATTACTAGATCATATGGTAAATCTATGTTTAACATTTTAAAACCAATGAGTTATTTTTCAGAACAGTTGTAGGATTTTATATGCCCTCCAGTAACGTATGACTCTTCCAACTTCTCCACAGCCTCACCAACAAATGTTACTCATGTTATTTCTGGCTTTTAAATTTTATCATCCTGGTAAGTGTGAAGTCATCTTTCATAGTGTTTTTTTGATTCCCATAAAACTAATGAATAATAATATTGAGCATCTGTTCATGTGAATATTGACCATTTGTCTATCTTCTTTGGATTAACATCTGTTTAAATTCTTCATCATTTTTCAAATGGGTTATTTGTCTTGCTGTTATTGGGCTATAAGAAGTTTATATCTTGCAGACACTAGATATTTGTCAGACAGATGATATGCAATTTATTCTCTGGGTTGTCTTTTTACTTTCCTGATGGTATTTTTGTCAGCACACAAGTTTTTAATATTTATGTAATTAAGTTTATCTTTTGTTCTTTTGATTTTTGTGCTCTTGGTGTTGTAAATAAAAAATTATTTCTTAACCCAGTTTCAAGAAATGATCAACAGGAAAATTTTATGTTTTCTTCTACATTTTCTTCTTTTATATCTATTATTTTTCTGATAATGTACCCTTTAGTACTAAATGTCACCTTTATTTTGCCAAAGCATTTTGGTAAAAAGATAAGTTAATGTTGCCACTTGTCTAACTTACTTACCTCCCTCCCAAAGTACATTCAGAAAATACTTAAATGCTATCAAATGCATACATGTTATAAAATATCCCTTTTATTATAAAGTTTAAAAGTGCTACCAATCAAGCATGACCTATATAATGACTACCAAATACATTAATATTAGATGGACATGTTTTTATTCTCACTCAGCTTTTTATCTTTACCTGCTAAATTTTAAATAGGAGTAATTAATTTCAACCCCCCAACTAAACCAAACAGAACAGCCTTGGGGATCAAATAATAAATGATTTCAAGTAATCAAACCATATCAACAAGATTATTTTACTGCATCTTGATGTTTCATGTATCATTCTAATGAAGAGTAGTCACTTTTATGTGTGTAAAATTGTCAGGCAAAATTACAAAAAAAGTTAGTTTTAAAAAGCAAATTGGTTACTATCAGCAATTCATGAATTGGGCATCTAAAGTTTTTGAAAAGGTACTCTACTAGGTATGGCAGAACAGTCAATTTTTGTAGAATAGACTTAGTGGAAACAAAGAAACAGCATAATGCAAACAGCAGATTTTACATTTCAGTTAGATTACTTCAGTTTGCTTCTTTGGTAGTGGTAAAAACAGAGGGTATTTCGTTAGCAGGAAGGCTAAAACAGCCCTTTTGGAATTAATGGCTATGATCTCTTATTCCTGTTTCTTGGAAGGTTAGATAAACAACTTAGTTTCAGTTAGGTACACGCACTTTAGCACGAATGGCTGCATTTCGGTTTAATCTGTAGAGGTCTGGGGTAGAAGCTCAGCTCAAAATAGTAGCCTCCTATAAATTTTACTTAACAACTACATTGACAAGCAATCCTACATTCTTCAGGACTCTCTGCTAGTTGTATGTTGTTGCTGTTGTTTAAAACCAGAATGCCTTTTCCAATGCCACATAGCCTTTTGTTTTTGAATAACCAAAAATACATTTGTAAATTTTCACACTGATAAGATTTTGCAAATAAGAGACTTTCATGATATTTCCACTATATACATTGACATGATACATAATTTAGGTTTCCATATATTACTAAGAGCTTCTTGCACAAATATATAGATAACTTTTTTCCTCTCAGAATGTATTTTCATGTGATACTTCAGGAGAGCAATAAAGGTCCTGATTTTCTGAATTCATATGGGAAGAGACACAGACAAGAATAAAAGGCAATGTAATCTTCCCTCTAGCTTAGCACAGTGTAGTGAAAGCAATAGACATGTCAACAAACACTTGTGATGATGGGATCATTGAAGTAGGAGACAGTCACAGAGCAACACTCAAACTCAAAATGAGAGGCACCTCAGCATTACTTAGAAGGTCAGCTACAGCTTCAGATTGGAAGTTACATTTGAGTACTTTGCAGTAATGAGTGGAACTTCTCCAGGAACCTAGCCACCATGAACCATAACTGCAAAATATATGCTCTCAATCAAAGCCCAAACCAATCAGTGTTATAAGACACACACTAAACCAGAATGTCCGAAATAGTGTTTGTAAATTGTTCATTTTGCTGCAGAAGGAATTTGCTTTACTGTGAAAGTCATGTGGGAAAGAGGAAATATGTATTTGCTACAAATAACTTCTCAGAGAAAAAGACAAAATTCTTCCTATATTTCCTATTAATAAATTGTCAACTTATGCACCCTTCTTTTCCATATATGCATCAGGAGCTAAAACAGATAAAGAATTCTGATGAGTATTCAGGTGCTGTTATCACATATAAAAAAGCAACCGAGAGCAAGTCAGCAAGGTGGCAATGTCTAGACTCAGGAGGCAAGTACAGCCTACATAATAGCATATGAGAAGGTATAAAGGTTGGGATTCACAGCAGGGGTGACGAGGTTGAGAATTAAAGACAATTTAAAAGAAATGTCAGAACTCATGACACTGTATAAATGGAAGATCCTAGAACTGTGACTAAGTGACATACCAGATTATAGCTTTTGTTATCTTAGTCATTAATGATGAGGCATAGACTTTAAATATATTTATTTAAAGAAAGTCCTTGTTCTCTTTGGGCCACTATCTTTTTAGGTTGTTCTTAGATGAATAGGATTTTAGAGGTTAACATTACATTGTATACAGGCAATAAAAATAAATGGGACTCACAACCAAGAGAATGCAATAAGCAAAACTTTTAGTATGAAATAGAATAATTATTCCCATGAAATATTTTCCTTTTTTTCATGACAGATTCAAAAAAAGAAAATGTGACACATATACACCATGGAGTACTATGCAGTCATAAAAAAGGATGAGTTCATGTCCTTTGCAAGGACATGGATAAAGCTAGAAACTATTATTCTCAGCAGACTAACACAGGAACAGAAAACCAAACACTGCATGTTCTCACTTGTGAGTGGGAGTAGACAATGAGAACACAGGGACGCAGGGAGGGCAACATCACACGCCAGGGCCTGTTGGGAGGTGGAGGCCTAGGGGAGGGATCACATTAGGAGAAAAACCTAATGTAGATGTTGGGTTGATGGGGTACAGCAAACCACCATGGCATGTGTATACCTATGTAACAAAGCTGCACATTCTGTACATGTATCCTAGAACTTAAAGTATAATAGTACTAATAAAATAGTGGTGGTAAGAACACTGACAGTGACAATGGTGATGTGTTAGTGGTGGTGATATTAATAAAGATAATGATGTTGATGGTCAAAAATAAATAAATCTGTATCTATTCAGATCTGTAACCACTCCTAACAGGGCCTAAAAATCCAACTCTTTATTACCTTTCCTAGCCTAATTTCACTACCAACAGTTAATTACATTTATTCTTTCATAAAGCATTGATATTTTTATATGGTATCTGCCACATACTAACAATTATGTTAGGTACTAAAGCTATAAAATGAACAAGGGGAACAAAAATTGCCTACCATTTAGTTGCATACACTCCAGTTGATCAGAAAAAAAATAATGGAACATTAAAAAAATGTGCTCAAAGAGGATTACTTTCTAGGGTATCTTCTCTGATCTTTTTGGCTTCCTTTCTATAGAAAAACTGTATTTTTCTCTCATGTCTTGAGTATTTAACATTTTTTCATAATAGCTTAATTTGCAAGAAAAATATTGAGAAATATAGGGCCAAAATTTTTCGGATGAAGCAAAATTTATTGGGTTATAATTAAAGCCATAAATGTTTAGTCATTATAATAAAATACATAATTGATAATACTATATGTAGACATACTTATTTTTAATTAGAAACACACGTGCAAACCATATTGAAAGAAATTAAAATGGTTTTAAAGTTTTGAACATTTTTATTTAATCAATTAAACAATTCTGGCTTAAAATTTAATTCATATTTGCTAATTTATTTTTAATACAAGGGGCTCATCTTTTGCATACATTTATATAAAAGACTTTTTTACATATTATGTCAATATATAGCCCATTAAAAGTCAACAGTTGTATACATTATTTATATGTTACATAAAGTTTGGTATATGTTTATCAAAATTTAATTATATAATCCAAATTTAGACATAAATTTCAATAAAATTAACTTATGAATTATAAAGTTATGGCTGTTATTTGACTTTAGTATTTGAATGATAATAAAATGCTATTCATAAGAAGAAATCAAATGTGTAATAAATCTCTGTGTATATATATGTGTGTGTGTGTGTGTGTGTCTATGTGTTCATGTATATGTTTGTGTCTACAGTTTTTATAGTATTTAAGATTGAAAGAAAAAAGTAGAGAAATCTCTTTCTCTTTTTTCCTAATTTTAAAGACAAGTTTGCAAAGTTCCCAAGGAAAATGCTAACAAAGTCGCCAAACTAATGACATGCATCATCTACTTATTTATTATCAAAATGTGCCCTTAAATGTATTTTTGAGGCCATTCAAAATATATATATATCAGTAAATAACTTTCTCAAAGAAAATTACTTTGGGATTATTTGAAAACAATGTTTCTCCAACAAAGTCCTCCCTCTTCTCCTACTAAAGGCAATTAGATCAAAGTAAGTCTTTGTTGCTTAAGAATTCAAATGCTTTGGCTACTTAGTCAATGTGATCATAATTCTCATGTCGTGGAGTCAGTCACCGAGAAATTATAATGGTACATTTTCCAAATTATAAATTTTGGATAAAAATGTAGATGAAGGAAGAAATCTATAATGAGCCCTGCTTGTTTAACTCTTTTCCAAACCATGAGAATAATCAAATATTTCCTTACATACCTTCAAGAATACCAGTGTTCATTCATTTACCCAAACCTTCAACTCACCAACAACTCTCCAACACTGGGTGAGTTAGGATATGTGTCAGTAAATGTCCTAGGACACTGCTTTCCAGAAGAAATTTTAGGATTGCAGCTGTGCATTTCTAGCACATCTCATACACTGTAGTGTCTGGAAGTAAGGTACAAGACTTTTGATAGAAGCCAACTACAAGAAGATCCAGATTTTTGGAATTAACATACGAAACCTTAGAGCAAAGTCTTTGTATCTGATTGTGGAACAGATAAGGCATCTCAACAAAGTGATGAAACAAAAGAATACCCATTCTAAAACTGAAATTTGCAATGTCTGAAATGTAAAATTTCCTAAATAACCTTAACATCAGACAAGAAAAATGAGTAAAAATACAGTTGTTGAATTTGAAGAATAATGAACATCATTTTATATAAAGGAAAGATAAAAATAAAATATTGAAAATAAAAATGAGATAAATTTCAGTGAATATGGAGACAATATCAGTGAAGTTTCTGGAAAAAGGAAATGTGTCAAAAATATCTGAATGATTGACGATAGAAAATATCCCCAATTTGGTGGAAACCATAAACTTTATAACAAAATTTCAAGCAGATAAATAGAAAACTGCTTTTAGATTAGTCAATTTACTAATGATAAAAAATAAGAAAAAAATATTGAAATCGGCAAGAGAAAAAAATATAGAGAATGTCCCATCAGAATCACAGGAGACCAGAAGACGATATAACAGTATCTTTAAACCTCTGAAAACAGAACAAATACTCTCTTAATCCATAGGTAATAATTTTCAAAAGGTAAGACAAAATATTATTTTAAGATAAAATTTGAGAAACTTTTTTTTAACCAACATACCTATTCTTCTAGAAATACTAAAGTAAGTCCTTCAGCAACACAGAACTGACACCACATGGACACTCAGATATGTAGGGAAGAAGGAGCAGCAGAAATGGCAAATGTGATTACATATACATTTCCCTCTCTTAATTTATTTAAATAATATACAGTTATTGAAAAATATTATAACTCTATATTGCAATGATCACACACACAGACACACACACACACACACACACACACACAGACACACACACACCACAAATGATGGGAAAACAGCAACCATTCTGTTTCAACTTCTTTTATTTTATGTGATGTAGTATAATAGTAACTAAGTAGACTGTGATGTGTTAACAATGCACAGTGTAATCTCTAGAGCAATACTGAACAAATGCAAATAGCTATAGCTAAAATGTCAATAGATAATTAAAATGGAATGTTAAAATGTATTCAAGGAGCATATTTCTAGAAATAATTTGCTTCTACAAGGACCTCCAATCTATTGAGCCTCTCAGCTACTCACTGACCATCTCCCTCATATCTGCACATTCCTCATTATTCATTTAGGATTTTGAGGCTTCTAAATAATTATCGTTTTACACCCACCTTCAACATCCTTGTCCCTCTCTCTCTGTCACAGTTTCCTTCAACGCTAATTCCACTTACTTGATGTCTGTTTCTGAGCAGTTCAAGGATGAATGCCAACCATTCTGACTTACATCAATCTAAATTTACCACTGCAAAGCAGCAAGGTAAACAAGCCTACGAATTTTCTCTGGTCAAAGCATTCTCCCAATTTCAGAAAGGACTGTTGCAATGAGTATTCTGTTTACATCGCCATCACAACTTCTTCATTGTATATGTATAAGAAAAAGCCTTGATTTATTTCATTGGGGGGTTAAAAAAAGCAACAAAAGGGAATGGTTCATCTTGACACCATTAAATCTCTCACTCTAACTGTACCCTGAAGCCTTGGTTTTCTACTTGCTGGAATAGAATAACGGCCCTGCCTATTTACAGCCAGCTCTCCAGTTTTGCAATGGCTCCCAAAACAATTCTCGTTTTTCTAAAATATTATTTGAGGAATAAGCCAAAATTGTTTCCTTTATCATTTGTCAGAATGTTTTGATATTGACTTCCATGTTTCCACATTCAGTGGGCAATTTTCTGTCTTCGTTCTATTTGATGTCAGCAACATTTGAGGGAGATAGAATGGGCCATTTTTTTAGATGTGTATGTGTTTGGTTTTTTTTACCTTCCTCTCTGGCCAATCCTGCCTAGAATCCTTGCTAAACTCTCTTATACAGCATATTTACCTCTGCATATAAATATCAGCTGTAAAGAATGGTTAGTGTATTTCTCCAATGGTTAATATATTTCTCCAATTTTTAATAGCTTAAATCAGTTAAATGAAGCAGCAGCTAGTCTTCTGAACTTCCAGCAAAAATTAGACACAAATGAAAATTCATGTGGGATCTCGATATCCTTTTTTTTTTTTTTTTTGAGACAGAGTCCTGTTCTGTCACCTAGGCTTACTGTAGCCTCCCCGTCCTGGATTCAAGAGGTCCTTCTGCCTCAGCCTTCCAAGTACCTTGGATTGCAGGTGTACACCACGATGCCCAACTAATTAATATCTTTTTTTAGTGGAGATGGGATTTCACCATGTTGGCCAGGCTGGTCTTGAACTCCTGACTTCAAGTGATCCACCCACTTCAGCCTTCCAAAGTGCGGGATTGTAAGCATAAGCCGCTGCACCTGGCTTCAGTCCTTTTTAAATATCATATTTTAAATTCAGCAAATATTTAGACATACGAAAGAACAGAATCGCTAAAGGGAGAGTATTTCTGGCCTCTCTTTTATCTTACATTGAGCAGAAAAGTCTCAGGGCCTTCAGAGATTTCATTCAGGGCAGAATGAGTGTTTCCTTCACTAAGTAAGGTTGAAAGTAAAGTTTGAGACAGATAAATGTGTGTGATGTTTATAGTCTACAAGCTATGCTTGTTCAATGTGAACAACTGAAATCATTGGCTTTGGAGGGCTGATCTTTCAGTCTGTTCAGGATGTGAAATATTAGCATGCAGAAAGGGCCTTTTCTGATTTAAATCAGAGAAGACTGTCTCCTCTAAGAAATATTTTCCTATTTTAGCTACATTAATAGTGACTAAAGTTTATGCTTTAGATGGCATGAAGGTTGTGTAAGGCCGGTTGCCTTGCTGGGAGCTCGGACGCACCCCCGCCCCCACACCTCCTTTTTCCCCTTTTACAAGCCCCGAGCAAGCTCAGACATGCTCGGGCATGTTCCTCTCTCCCTTGCTCGCACAGCCTGGTTTTCTCTTAAAGAGCCCAGTATGCGAACAAGGTGTTGCAACCATAGCTTCTTAATAACCAATAGCAGCTAAGCCCTAACAACCAATAGCAGCTAAGCCTTAACAACCAATAGCAGCCTAGTTTTAACAACCAATAGCAGTCGAGTCTTAACAACCAATAGCAGGCAAGTAATTCCAACCAATAACAAGCCAAGTCCTAGGTCAAGGCTTGTAACTTACCCAATAGCAGTCTTGCTCTCACTCAACCAATCGAGCTGTTTCACTCCCTATAAAACCCCGTGTCTAAAAATAGTGCGACTTCTCTGGCCCCTCCTGTCCGGACCACAGAACCTCACCTGGGAGCCTGAATAAATTTCCTTGCATTGGATTATTTTGGTGCTGGCCTCAGTTTCTTCGTTTTATCCTCGGAAACAAACCTTACAGGTTGCATTTGCTTTAGTCTTTGGGGTAGGAAGGGTTCTAGTCTGAAATGAAATCATAAGTTGGAGAAAACTGAGAGCCATGTTCTGAGAGCACTTACACTTCTTATTATGTATTTCTTGAAAAGTGGGACTCTAACAGGGATCGTAAAGTAGGTGAGTAGTAGAGAAGGGTCCAGAAAGCTTCCATAGACTCTGTGAGAATATTTTACTATATCAATACTGAAAATGAAATGGAAATAGAAAACCATTATATCTCTGCTATATACTTTAAAAAGTTCCACAACTAATTAAAAAAAGTTAGCTGAGTATTGCTGCATTAAAGAATAGCTCTAGGTATTTTTTTAAATTCCATTCACTATTTTCTTCTTAGCCTCAGGTTACATTGTCAATTGATGATCCAAATCTTTATGAGGAAGGTATTTTTTCCAATATCATTTTATTCTAAGACTTTATTTTAAAAATATGACAATGAAAATAACTTTCTTGAAAATCTACTCTCCAGTCTCCAAAAACATTACCCATATGAGATATACAAAGTCTTGTACAACACATTAGAACCTCACTACAATTGTTCCTATTTCTCCAGAATGAGGGACATTAGCAAGGATATTAAAAACCAGATGAGAAAGAAAGAAAACTTCAGAAGGCAGAGAACAGTGCATACACTCATATTTCTTGTGAATGAAGCTATGTTTATATCAATGATGATGAATTTCAGAATGTACTGTCCTGAATTTTGCAAGCTGGACAACGACATATTGTAAAACAAGATCAAGCGTTGTGGTGGAATTTTGAACTGCTAGGAATCAATAAAATGAGAAAGTTCATGTTGCCACCTGCCAGTCAGAAGTGAAGTGGAAATGGAAAGAACCATGTCAAAGGTAGGTGGCTCTGCAAACAAACCACAAGTACTGACTCCATGAGCAGCTTGGTACCTATGCTCAGATATTTGCCTTTTTGAACAGCTGTTCATTATAGAACTTGAGTGTCCTACAATCAAATTTTTCTCAAAGAAACACAAAGTTATCACAGATCTTATATATATTGTTCAGAAATCACAGTAAAAATTTAAAAGCAAGAGCACTATCTGAAATACCAGTAAAACAGAGTGATTTCTTATATGTTATCATTCCAAGAACAGTTAGTTAAAGTCTCTTGGCTACCTGATATACGCCAGGCCTGGACTTTGCTATGAAAACTGCAAGGACAAATGGAACTTGCTCTTGCTCTCAGGTTGCCTACTTTCTAAATGAAAGAAACTCAGTTCAATTCACATTTTATTATGTTTTTGTAAAAGGCACAAATGGTATATGCACAGGGCTTTTTACGAGGAGCATAGAAGAGAGAATCGACCATGAATAACTGGTAGGTAGCACTGAAAGTCACCTCGGGTATAATATTTCTCCACACAAACAGGTTTAATAAAAGTGCGTATTTTAAGGTATAATAATAAACTTAAGCATTGTGGTTGGACACGGTGGTTCACACCTATAATCCCAGCACTTTGGGAAGCTGAGGAGGGAGTATTGCTTGTGTCTGGGAGTTTGAGACCAGCCTGGGCAACATCGAAAGATTCCATCTCTACATAAATAAATGAATGAATAAATATATAAATTAATAACAATAAATGATGTAGGCATAGTGGCACGTGCTTGTAGTCCCAGCTAGTCTAGAGACTGCGGCAGGAGGATTGCTTGAGCCCAGGGATTTGAGCCTGCAGTTAGCCATGATCATTCCACTGCACTTAGCTTGGGCAACAGAGTGAGACCCTGTCCCAAAATAAGTAAATAAACAAACAAATAAAATAAAATGTAAACATTGCTTTGCTATTGGTAAGGTAAATGGGGGAGGCTGAGGCCCTACTCTAGGGTGAGATCAAGCCAGATGGTGCACTGGATGGCTCACAGTGCTTGTTCACATATCTGATTCCCAGACCTCCATGGCAGATCCTGAGCCATTTTCTCCGGGTAGGTAGAGGGTTGGTTAAACCCTTTCAGCCAGCTTACCAAAGCAAAGATGCCAGGCAAATACACACTATGCTAGTTTAGTTTAATTAATTTATCTTACTCTAGCATTTTATTTATGTATTTATTTTAGGATGGTGGTTCATAAGAGAAACCTAGTATCATAAAGACACTTGTGACTCAGGAGAGAGAATCCCATAGGTTTTTGGAAATATTGCCTGAGCAATGCAGGAGTATCTCCTGAGCAGCCTGTGCTGCAGTGTCTGCAGCCAAGAGGAGAAATAGGAAAATCTAAGGAAGAGTAGGACACTGTGTCAAATGCTTCTAAGATAGCCAATGCAAGGCTATGATGGTGGAGAGGAAGGTGGCATTGAAACACTCCCAGAACACTTACTGTATTATTCTACTACATTTTTAAATTCACTCATCAACTATGCCATTGTCTTTTCTTTCCTACTAGATTTGAGTCCCTGGAAGGAGGTCCCTGCTCTATCTGTTTTTTCACAGCAAAAGTAGGCAATGGAGTAATTAGAGAAGGTAAATGAAGGGCAAAGGCTCTCATGCCTTGATGATGACAAAAGCTTGGTCACAGTTTGACTGATGTCTTGACACTGCAGGTAAGTGCATCAAATGCGTATGCAGCACATGGATTATTGTTACACACACATAGCTCACAGGTTATCTTTGGCTGATCCAACTAAAATACAGATCTCATAGAACACACCTCAAATCTTGAATCATACATTCACAAAATTGGGGAAAGCCTGCAAGACGAAACTTAAAGAAGTTTATTTTGGATTGCAGTATATATTTCTGATATGCTCAGTTGATATAAACAATTATAAACAGAATGGTTGAAAATGATAGGGTGATACTGGCAAATCAATGAAATGCATGAGCTTGAAATCTAACAGATTTCAAGGATGTAACTTTACATCTAATAGATTTCAAGAATGCATTGTCTTACTCACCATGTGACTTCAACTTATTTAATCAAAGCCTCACTTCATCTAACAACTGGAGATGGTAATTTCATTTAACACAAACTCTCCCACAAGTTGAGATTTGATAAATCTTGACCATTATGTTTTGTCAGTGAGTTGCATATGAAAGTATTTCACTGTGGCTTTTATATAAATATTTATTTTTGTTTGTAATTGACAATAATAGTACATGTTTACAATGGACTGTGTAATGTTTCAATACATATATACATTGTGCAATGATCAAATCAAGGTACTTATCATATCCATACATATTTATGGTAGATTGTGTGATGTTTCAATACATGTGTACATTGTGAAACAATCAAATTGAGGTAATTATCATATCCATCACCTCAAACACTTGTTTTTTGTTTTTGTTTTTGTTTTTGTTTGAGACACAGTTTCACTCTGCTGTCCAGGCTGGATTGCAGTGGCTCAATCTCAGCTCGCTGCAACCTCTGCCTTCCAGGTTCAAGTGACTCTTGTGCCTCAACCTCCTTAGTACCTGGGACTACTGTTGAGCACCACCATGCCTGGCTAATCTTTGTATTTTTAGAAGAGACAGGATTTCACCATGTTGGGCAGGCTGGTCTCAAACTCCTGATCTCAAGTGATCCACCCCTCTTGGCATCCCAAAGTACTGGGATAAGCCACTGCCCCTGGCCACTTGTCATATTTTTTTTTTTTTTTTGTGATGAGAACATTCAAAAGCCTCTCTTCTAGTTATTCAGAAATATGCAATATACGTTATTATTAACTATGTGCTTTTAATAATATAAACATAAGTTCACCTCCAGAGCTTACAAAACAATTTTGAAAAGTAAGGAATATTCATGAGAAAATTAATCTGGGAGACATCAACAATATATATTGCCTATGTATGTATGTGTATGTCTTTGTGTGTATGTGTTTTGCTCTAGGTATATTAGAAATAGAAACAATTTTTTATATGTAGCCATAAGAAAAAACTACCACTGTGAAATGCAGGAAATGTAATAAAGAAAATGAAAATTAAATCTATCCTTGAAAAATGTGCAGCAACTTTTACAGATTCCTGAGATACTGTGGTGCCTAAGAGACACAGATACTTCAATTTTTCTGTCCAGATTTGGATAACTTGAAAATAACACCAAAGCATATTCAGCATAAGTTACAGAAGGGGCCCAGATATTCCCTGGTACAGAAGTCAAGACTGTATTGAAGGGCATTTAATAGGGGTTACGTTAGAGTTTACCTCGATCAAAATATTCAAAGCCCATGATAATTTGTGGCCCCTACTTAAGAGCAGGATTCTAATACCGAAAGAATGAGAATACTTTGGCATAAAGGAAATTGGCTAGTGGGACAGTATGTGACAGTGATTCTTGACTTGAACAATCTTTAGACATACCACTTGCTGAGCTTGTGATGAAACACCTTCTGTGTTTTTATCATATTCAACTTTATTTTCCTGTATCAAGTGTTCTTCACACCTATTTTCTTGAAGGATTTGGATACCATTTCAAAGAGAACAACTAATGAGCATGTAGTTGATGTTGACATTTTTACAAATGTATCAGTATTCCAAAATACAACATTGTAATAAATATCATATTCAAAATATGTCCAGATTATATGTTGTAAACATTTGCTACATTCAAGAAATCAAAGTGTAGCTAATGCATATAAAAAATAAAATTTCATGTTCATTTTTTATAAATTGATATTGATTTTAATATTTTTAGTCCTACAAAAAATATTTATGATATTCTTCTCTCAATCCAATCACCAGTCTGTGTTATTTTGGAGCAAAATCTTATATCAGGAAAATGTGTGGCATCCATGTTACCTTTTTGGTAGAATCTTTCTTCTGTTTGTATATTTCTAGTCCACCTTTCCAGTTTCTGTAAAGTTTCAAATTACTTTGATTAAACTGGACAGTGTAATTCAGTATAATTTCAATTCTATTGTCTCTCATCAAAGTTTAAATGAGGGAACAAGAGAGACATCACTGTTAATCTGATAGTTTATAATTTTAGATATCATCTATTATTTTTGGTTGGAATTTGTACTTTTCTCCAGAACATATATCAAATGTCAAATCAATGTCATTTAAATCCATGGAATTATTTTAAAACGTTATACATGTTTTCACTACATGGAATCTCAAGAACTATTAGTTTAACTTCCTCTGTTTACAGCTTTAAAAAAAATGAGGTTGATGGAGGTTATACTATTTGCCCAATAGTTAGTTGGCATACAAATTAGAAAAAAGGCCAGGCATGGAGGCTCACTCCTGTAATCCCAGCACTTTGGGAGACGAAGGACGCTGGATCTCTGGAGGTCACAAGTTTGAGACCAGCCTGGCCAACATGGTGAAACTGTGTGTCTACCAAAAATACAGAAATTGGACGTGGTGGCACAGCCTGCAATCCCAGCTTCTTGAAAGGCTGAGGCAGGAAAATTGCTTGAACCTGGAAGGCAGAGGTTGCAGTAAGCCGAGATTTCACCACTGCACTCCAGCCTAGGCAACAGAATTAGACTCTGTCTCAAAAGGAAAAAGAGAGAAAAAATATTTTTAAAAGACCCATATACCATATGTTCAGTTAATCTATTCACCAATAGGCAAATATGGATAATCTACCAAAAATTATTCTCGTTTCTCATTTTGTTCTATGCAGTTTGCATTTTCATGATATTGTCACATTTCTGCATTTGCTAACTTACAACTCTAGTTGCATTTTAATGTTGCCTGTTTCTCCCTCTATTTAAAACTCTGGCACTGACTTAGAGAACAGCCAGGACAATAGAAAAGGATGGGCAGAAAGCAGAGGCTGTAACTCAGAGATTGTAACTGTATAGCTCAGGGAGTTAGTGAGGAAATTGTCCCACCCACACTGTACTGAATGTGTTTTCACATCATTCTTCAATCATCAGTTTTGCTACATCATTCTTCTTAAACTAGCACAGAGTTATTAACATTTTTCTATTCGGACTTTTTTTCCAATCCATATATTTATATTTTGCACTAATAGAAAATGATAACTATAGAACATGCCTGTAAGCAGTGTAATGATGGGTTCATGCTCATCTTCCTGACAGTCTATTGATTGACTATTTTTTTTCCATCTTGTGATGAACACTTCTCTTATTTTGAAATGTTGCTTGGGAAATTATTCATATCTCAAGGCTATGACCTCAGAGTACAAAGGGCAATTTGTTTCAAAATGCCATTTTTGTGATTCAAACCCTTTATATTTCCAAATCAGCAACTAGGGAACATTAGGCTCATTCAGATCCAGTTCACAAAAGTCAGTCTTCTGACAGGCTGCTTTGTTCTCTTCTTTTATGAATTATATGTCTAGTAATATTACTTTCTGCAAACTCATATGTCATATATGTGGTGTTCAGTTATTTCCTCTGAAATCTTACAAATAAAAACCGTGACTTTTCTTGCCTATTCAGATAGTAATTATTAACTTTTATTAAGTTAAAAAAGAGTCAATATTCCTTATAGAAATAAATATCACAAAAGCCAGTATGAGCACACTTTTTACATCCGTAACATGTGAAATCTGAATTCCTGCTTGAGTAGGATTCTTAGATACTTACCATTCAAAAATGGCAGAACTTAAGTTCATGTTATTGTGAAATATAAAATTAAACAGGATGTTTGGCGCTCCCTTTTCTAGAATAGAAAATTCTCCAGTGACCTTAGATGAATACTAATAATTTGGTGACTGATTTTATAATACTCTTTACCCAGTGCAATAGGAGCATAAGGTCCCCGAATTAAAGGTTCAAATTTAACAGAAAGTTTTTGTTTTCTGAATTTTAGAAAACGAACTAAGAAGCATAAGTTAATTTTGAAAAAGTATTGATTAATATTAGTCAAAGGAGTAGTCCACCAAGGAAGAGATATGCTTATTTAAGAGAAAAAATTCATAGCACTGAAAATGGTGCTTGTGTTGACCACAAACTCCTTAATTCTTCCTCAAATTAAATGTCAAGTCAACGTCATTTCAATCTACAGAATTATTTTGAAATTTTATAAATGTTTTCACTAGTTAGAATCATCCCAACATGGCAAGCTGAACTGGAGCAACATTTCACTTTCATTAAACTATTTAGTCAAGGAAAGGCAAGAGATGTAAGCATTTGTTTCCTTGCTATTTTTGTTTATTTTTTTTTACATCATATACATTTCTTTCTCCTGCAGAATCTAATCTCTCCTGCTATAACTAGGGACCATTGGGCTATTGGTTAAAAAGTAGGTGCTTGGCCAGAAAGTCGGTCAAATCTCCTGAAATAAACTTGGTGCCCAATGATATGTCACGCATGATGCTGTAGTATGACAGAATCTGTCTGTCCAGTGAAAACCATGAGCACTATATTACCATCAGCATAATGAAAAATG
Source organism: Plecturocebus donacophilus (assembly GCA_004027715.1). Classification (NCBI taxonomy): domain Eukaryota; kingdom Metazoa; phylum Chordata; class Mammalia; order Primates; family Pitheciidae; genus Plecturocebus; species Plecturocebus donacophilus. The sequence continues at coordinate 28,440 of PVKP010014106.1, forward strand.
CACTCTAATTGTAGTCTTATAGACCTAAGTTTGAATCTCAGTTCATCTTCTCACAAGTTATATGCCTGGTATTTAAGAAACATATTTTCTGGACATCTTATAATTAAATAAGGCTATTACAATCTACATCAAAGGGTTATTGTAAGGATCCTAAATAATATTGACTAGAACAGTAACAAAAAAATTCTACTTTCATTTCATGAAAAGGATGGTTTAGAGTATGTCATGTAATTCTTTATTGATTTAAGATGGTTTTTTATTATAGAATTATTTATTTTTAATCTATTACAGATTTGATTTTATTTGTTCTTTGTATCCATACAATAATTATTTATTTCCAAAGTGACCTAATTAACATCTAGAAAATTAAAAAGCCAGTTATTGATATCTTTTACAAATTGGCTTACCTAGGTATACATTTATTTTGGTTTTAAAGAAAATCATCTTTCTGTTAGTGAGCTAAGATATGCAGTAATATCTTAAGGAATCAATGATAGATACAGCTGTGTTTAAATGATATTTAAAATCAAACACTACTACTAAACATGTGTTAAAGATTATCACAAATTAAAGCTTTTATGAGGACTTTCATTTGTACATGTTACCTGTATGAAGAAAAGCCACTTTTATTGTGTGTATATAATATGGAATGAAATAAATGTTTTGAAAGTTTAAAAATATTAAATCCTTTTAGTCTTTGACACATCTGAATGTCTAAATTTCCCTCTTTTATACTGATACAGAAGCTTCCATTAATGTTCATAAAATCTAAAAAAACAAAACAACAAGACTTTTTTCTATTCTCTGTAAATGTCATTATGCATAAATGTCAAGATAAACTTGCTTTGAGTGTTATGCAATTTAATATGTCAAATATCATTGACATCACAAAATCATAGCATGAATAGCATTTGGAGATGTCTAACCAACCTTTCTTATATGTAAAACTCTCAGACATAGTAAAGATAAAGCTGTTTACTTTTCTGGCAAGAGTGTATGTTATGAAAAGTGATATAACAGCTTTAGCAAAATAATACATTGGATTTAAAATGTCACATCCTTTTGTTTCCAGCTTCTCTACTGAATATAGGCATTGAAAAATTACATTTAGCAGAAGACATCATATATCCTTTGTGACTTAAATATATTTGTTTAGCCATATTTTTATGAAGCACATATCTTGTAGCAGACACATTGTCTTTAGAGAGAAAGTTTATAAAGCATATTTTAAAATACAAAGAGTGCTATATTAGTCCATTTTTATGCTATTATGAAAAAATACCCAAGATTGGGACATCTATAAAGAAAAAGAGGTTTAATGGACTCAACTCACAGTTCCACATGGCTGGGAGGCCTCACAATCATGGCGAAAGGCAATGGATGAGCAAAGGCACTCTTACATGGCAGCAGGCAAGAGAGTGTGTGCAGGGAAACTTCACTTTATAAGTCCATCAGATCTCATGAGACTTATTCACTATCATGAGAACAGCATGGGAAAAACTCACTCCCATGATTCCATTACCTTTCACTGGGTCTTTCCCATGACACATGGGGATTATGGAAGCTAAAATGCAAGATGAGATTTGGGTGGGGACACAGTCAAACCATTTCAAGGGTTATGAACTAAACTGAGTCTCTCCCAAAATTCATATGTCAAAACTGTAACTCCCAATGTGATGGTATTTGGCCGTAAGCCTTTAGGAAGTAATCAGAATTAGAGGCAAGCATGAGGGTGGAACCATAAAGACGGGATTGGTGTCCTTTTAAGAAGAAGAAGAAACCAGAGCTCCCTTTGTTCCAAGTGAGGATACAGACAGAAGGCAATCATCTGCAGGCCAGGCAGAAAGCCGTCACCAAGACCAAAATCTACTTGCTGTTACCCTGTCTTAAATCTCCAGTCTCCAGCATTGTGAGATATACATTTCTATAGTTGAGCCAAACAATCTATGGTATTTTGTTATGGCAGTCCTAACAAACTAATATACTGTTAAATTTTCACTCGTATTTAAGTATTTTAGCTAGGATTAACTGATTCATTTATTTAAAATATTTATTTATTTGAATTATAAATGCTGTTTTATTACTAAAACAAAAGTCAGATTTTATTTTTAAGTAGATTCCCCTCAGTTTAATTAATGCTATTTGGTTGGCAACATTTACTGAATGCTAATTATTTTAAGGCATTGTCATTGATTTCAGAAATAGCAAGATTAATTAAGCATGACCCCTCTCCTCAAGTCACCTTTGATCTATTGAAGAATATTGACAAGCATTCCACTATTTTGTCAATACAGAATCTAGGAAACAGGGCAGATAACCATAGCTTGAGCCCAAGTCTTTTTTTTTTTTTCTTTTTTTGAGATGGAGTCTCACTCTGTCACTCAGGCTGGAGTGCAGTGGCATGTTCTTGACTCACTGTAACCTCTGCCTTCTGGCTTCAAGCGATTTTCCTGCCTTAGCCTCCTGAGTAGCTGGAATTACAGGCATGTGCTAACATGCTCTGCTATCTTTTTGGGTGTGTGTATTTTTAGTAGAGACAGGGTTTCACCATGTTAGTCAAGCTGGTCTCCAACTCTTGACCTCAAGTGATCTGCCCGCCTTGGCCTCCCGAAGTGCTGGAGTTAAAGCATGAGCCAGCATGCCAAGTGAACTCAAGTCTTATTCACAGATCACCTTGAGAAACATCTGGTAAACTGGTAGGCAGCTACATTAACTGCCTCCTATCAAACCATGAAATCATAACAGAAACTTATCCTAGCAAAGGGAGAGAGAGAGATAGTCTCCAGAAAAGGTCTTTGTCAGAAAAATCAGGATACTCTATAAGGCCAATTTCATGTGCTTAGTATGTATTTATTGCAGAAACTGGATATCTGCTGAAGTAGTATGATATTCGCTGCTTTGTCTGGTGAAATGAATCTTTATAACAAGGAATATACTCTGACTTTCAATACTAGACAGTTGTTTTTGAGGACGTCATAAAAGTAATCTGCTTTCTTCCACCCACGAATTAACCATCTATTTTTTTGTTAACATTACTCGCAGATGCGTCCCTTGCCCACTGGATATTGAAAACATAGCTTCCAATCCCAGATGATCTCTGCTACCTATAGGGTCAAGCCTTGTGTTAATTGTACTACTCATTCTGTTTTCTAGCAGTTTGTGTGTGTGTGTATCTTTAGGGTGGTGACTTCATAACATTTTCAAGATAAATGCTTTAAAGATATCTTTGAGTAGCAGTTTTCAGGCTCTATAAAATCTAAAACTACCCTCAACAAAGAAATTAATTGGAGTTATTTACGTCAAAGATCTTACTTCCATATATCGTGTCATCATAAGAATGCTAGCATGGCATTTCCTTACTTGTATGCATGCCAAATGTTAGTCATGAGACCACACAGAGAATGCATCAGAAGCTAAGTATCCAGCCTAAGAAAACCAGAGGTGAGATTCATGTTCTTTTGAGTTACTGAATATTGCAGCTTTTACCCAAGCCTTCCTTTTTAAGTCATAGTCTGGGTTTAATTTTTGTTTGAAAAAGAAACTCTTAAAGAAAAAACAAAAAGTACCCTTCATCTGATCATGTTGTCATAGGTGAAGTATCACCTTTGGGAAATGCTTCCATTGGCCCTCACAGGAATTAGGATAGGTCATCTGATCTGTGCCTCTTAAAATCAGCATTAATTTTAAGGATACAAAGGAACTAAAACATCAAAGAAATTGTTAGGATGAAAGAGTCAGCAGTAATCATGCCCAAGGTGCTACATTTGTCATGTAAGCTAAAATCTATCAAGGATAGAAGGAATATAATTACAACAAAGAATTTGGAGTGAAGAATTTGTCAGCTTGAGGTTTACATTTCAGATGCCAGGGAGAGTCAGTGTGAGAACTTTAGCATACTGAGGGATACATGGAACTTGGAAGAGGTAAGTGAACTGTAATGAGAGAATCAGGAGTCTGTAAAGAAGTCATAATTGCACTACTATATGCACTAAAGGATGGAATATGTGATCAACCAAATAATAATGTATGAAGAGAGAAACAGAAAAAAATGTACAAGAGAATTACAAGTTACAAAAGTAAAACGTAGGCAGAAGGTTGAGGGTGTGGGAGTTCAGAGGAGAGAATGATGTTAAGTCAATTACGGGAATTGAGCATTTCAAAAAGAAGGAAGTGGTCCACCATTTCACCTATTACAGAATAAAGTCAGTTAATAAGTGAAAAGGGGCTAGGGGAAAATAGCAATGAAAATGCCCTAAAACTCTGCAACATTGCCAAACAATCCAAAACATGCTGTCTTTCAGGTCAGAAAGCTTTAAACTTAAAGAGTGGAGTGATACTTCCTAATTCTGAGACCATGTTATTTAACCTACTTAAACCTGCGTTTCTCTCACTATGGAAAAGGGAATACTATTCTAACCTTTTTGAGGCTGAAGGGAAAGAACAAATGTAAAGAATTTGGTAAGTATGAATAGCTTTAAACTATCACCTGGACTGTTATCAAATGTCTCATAAATAAACATATAAGATTCCATAGGAAATTGAACTGAAATCATATGCTCCTTTCACTCCAACCTTCAACCTCAGGTGGCAACAATGACAGGAACTTGTATCCAGAATTGTTCAAACTCTGCTACTCATTTTCATTTCCCTTCTCGAGCATGAAGCATGAGCATAGCAGCGTTCACTTCAGGATTATGTAAATCAACCATTTTAAAATTTCTAAATTTAATCTTGATTAATATCTCAAGAAAAATTTTCTTCCTCTCATCCCCCTCTTTTCGTTCCCTCCCTCTCCCCCTTTCTTTCCCTCTCTTTCTTTCCCTTCCTTCTAGCCTCTTTCCCTCCCTCCTTCCTTCCTTCCTTTTTCTTTCTTTCTCTTTCTTTCTTTCTTTCTCTCTCTCTCTTTCTTTCTTTTTCTTCTGCCTTTCTTTCTTTTATTTTTCTTCTTTTCTTCTTTTCACAGACAGGAAATTTTAGTGACTTCATCTTTGCTAAAACTCCAAATGACTCTAGAGTGACTTATGAAGCATCCAGTAGGCTTAGGGAATGACTTCAGTGGTTCTTTCTTCATCTCATGCTCATCTTCCTCTGACTTATTCCACGTTTCTCTCTCTCTTTCTCTTCCTACTGTTCCTTCTTTTCCCCACCTTCTTTCTACTCTCTTTTCCCCTTCTTCCCTTTAGGAACTCAAGACATCAACTAGAGAGCATTTCTAAACCTCACATTTTAATAGGAGGATGATTATTCATGTGTCGTTTGTGTCAGTGATTCCAATACAGGAGAAGGGCTCCTTCCAGGCGAGGAATGGGATACTCAAAATAAAACTACAGGAAGAGTCTTGGGATGAGTGGGAGACTTTAAAAACCTCTCCTGTTCATATAACAGCGTGAAGTCTGGATCATCCCCAGAGGAACGCCACAAACACACTTCTATTCCCTTTCAACTCCACCACAAATGAAAGCCTTTAATAAACTCTTCCCACTTAGCCCTTCTCTGTATTCTTCGGTTATTAGGTCAGTGTGTTAAACAAGAAAAAATCATAGTGAATCAAAAGATAATCTTCTCACAATTGGTTTTTGTTTAAACTTTAATATTTATCTTTGAGACTTTAAACCCTTAAGAGCTTAGTTTCAGAACTTAAATAAATCAGTGCTATCTATAATGCCTTGGCATAAATTCAGTATCTCAACATTTTATAAAACTCGTAGAATGAGACAGAAGGACTATGAGTCATCAGGGTTTAACATTATAATTTCTCACCTGAGGTTAGGTGTTCAAGACCAGCCTAGACAACACGGTGAGACTCCATCTCTACTAAAAATTCAAAAATTAGGCATGGTGGTGGGCACTTGTAATCCCAGCTGCTCGGGAGGCTGAGGCCGGAGAATCAGTTGAACCCGGGAGGTGGAGGTTGCAGTGAACCGAGATCACGCCATTGCACTCCAGCCTGGGCAACAAGAGCAAAACTCTGTCTCAAAAAAAAAAAAAAGATTTAAAAAAGATTTTTAAAAAGGAAATTTCAAATGGATTGCTGTCTCCAAGTGAGAATTAAGAGAAATGAGGTGTTCTTCTGGGTTAGAAAAGGAAGAAAGGTTCATGCCAATTTCTGTTTTGCTCCCTCTCTTTCCATCCTGCGGCGTCTAGGGCTTCTCTCTGGGGCTCTGTCCAATTGTAACATAGAAGACAAGGTAATGAAGATATCCATGAACTTAATTCATTATTTTTTTCAAATCTTAGCACTTTAACTTCAGGTCATTAGGTTTTTGAGCTGCTCATAAGAATTGTAAGTACCTTATTTATTATTTCTCTTTCATATGTATGTATTTCACTACACTCTTTATGTATGGCATCCCTTCTCCAGTCTAGTTCTCATTAATGTAACTGCCTGAATGAGAACCATTTTCTAACTTGCATATCCAAATTTTTATGTTACATTTTTGTATCATACGATCTAGTAATGTTATTATGGACAGAAATTCTTTCTTGTTTGCTTGTCTTTTTTTTTTTCTTTTGAAAGAAAACATACTTAACTTTTACCTACCCAAATATTTCATGCAACTTAAAGGTAAAGACCACATTTTGTTATCGCTGATTTCTGAGCTAGAGTTTTTAGTATATCTGATGCAACTTCCTAGGGTCGAGGAAAACACAGTAGCAACAAGAACGATAAATAAGCTGGCTTTGACTCTACCTTTAAATGGAGGTACATTCAGAGAAATGATGGCTCATTATAAAAAATGTTTGGAACAAATTCCTTTCATTTTATTTAAGTATGGAAAAAATGCTAAGAGACTGAATACCTTATACACATTTAAAATGGCAAACCAAGTTTTAAATCTTTTTCCATCTTCGTTGCCACGTCAGCATAGAGGCTAAGATGAGGCAAGGGAGGTATGAATCTAAGGTGCAGATCTTAAGCAGGCACTGGCAATCCCAATCGTAAACATACGTAATATTGATTTCAATGCACTACTGAAAAAGCAAAGTTCATTTGATGAAATGCATAATACACAAAATATTGAAATTTCACTTGAAGACCCAAACTTGCATTTGAACAACTCACTTTCCTCCTATCACCCCAGCCAAGCTCCTGTTTGTTGTCACCAATTCTTTGTCACATATACTGATAACAACAGCTTCAAATTCCTACTCTCAATACACACTAAGCTAAAAATAGAAAAAGGACAGCCCTTATCAACACACACAGACACAGACACACACACACACACACACACACACACACACACACACACGTACACAATTTTTTCCTCCAATTCTCTTCAAGTAGTAAAGTGAGTTGTCTAACTGCTCTTTCCTTAGCCATTAGGTATCAAACCTTGTCTTCTTGGGTTTCTTTAATTTTCTAAGCCTCTTATTAATAGTCTATGAAATGTCCCAGTGAGTGAGACTTTAATTCTTAGAGAAATTGTGCCCATCATCTATAAGAAAGAAATGCAATATAGATTAATATAATGGCAATGTCAAATGAGCTTACATTCATAAACATAGGTTTGGTTTTTAAGCGTTTTCACACATGGTTCTTGTATGCTTCTTCCCTTTGAGTGACATAGGATTGTATTGTTATTATCAATATTACAGATAAGAAAACTGAAGTACAGAAAGGTAAAGTAATTTGTTCAAGTCAACATATCTAAAAAGTATCTGTACATAGTGGATGCATTGGATAACCCAATGTTAACTCACCTGTTTTTTTTCCTTTGAAATTTCATATTGTAAGAAAAAGGATTTAACTCATAATTGTAGAATTATCATTCATATAAGTGCTTCTTGCATATTGTAAGAAGTCCAATATTGGAATAGGACAGAAGTATGCACTGCTGTATAATAACAATTATTCTGACTGTGCCAAATCAAACAAAAAATATAAAATAGGTTTGTGTCTATGTTTCCATCCAGTTTTGACAACAATGATGGTATGTGCTGTAAAGAAAAAAAAAAAAAAAGAGCTGGGACTATCCAAAAATAATTTTCCTGTCTTTTGAGTTGATTTGTGTGTCAAAATGAAAAACCAATTGTGCAAGGAGAATCAGCATTTAGGGTGGTGTCTATTTTACCTGTCACAGCCCTCTGGATTGCCAAAGTGTAAGCTGATAAAAATGCCTGGAGACTTTCCTTGTCAGCCAGCAATTGTCCTGATTTTACAGAAGGAAAAAGGTGCAATGCATGATCTTCAGGAAATAATGTAATGATGATCATCCTGAAAACAGTGGAAGCAACAACTTTTTGAATCCATATCCATTTTACAACAAACTCTTATAATTAAAAGAAAATCAGAATGCTGAATATTATTAAGTATACATTTCTTAAAATATTCTTCCATACTCCATACCAAAGTGTTCACTTAAGAACTTAAGATGCAGCCACTAAGGAAAAGGGTCATACCCCTCTGGAATGCACAAAAATGTCTCAAATTATTTTCTAAAATAGCCCAAAGCAGCTCAAGTAGTTTCAGATTGCTTCAGGCATTCTTAAATTCCTAACTGACAAGCATTACAGAATTTGACTGTAATCATCTTTCTCATTCAAGAAAAAGTTAATAATTGCAAAAATAGAAACCAGCTTCTCACATTTGCACATTTTAAAATGGAGAACAAAGGATACAATGCCCTCCAGATCATACATATCTTTGAACAAAATTGTTAAATAGTGCTGACTGGAGAAAAATAACCAAATGGATTTCATCAGACAGCTCTGAGTCTAGAAGGCATAACCTTCTTTAATGATGGCACCTGGGAAAACAATTGCAGTAGTTATTATATTTGAGTGAAATTATCATACTCTTGTGCAGATTTTTTAAAAAGTGGTCTATTTTCTTCTCCCTCAACATCAAGAAAAGGTAATTTAATGAGTTTAATGAGTCTGAATCATTAAACAATACTAGAACTCATACCAACGTCTAGTAGATACCATTGTAGCAAGATGTTGTTGAAATTAATTTGGTGTATTGTTTATGCTTACTGACAGCCAATAACCTTAGTGGGTGCATTTATGATTTGCGCACATAAAGTGAATGACAACAAAGATATTTTGTACATCACACCCACTTAAGGTGGACAGAATGGTAGAGAGCCTCACATATCTTCCAATACAAGAAATGTTAGTAAATAATCTCCAAAGACAATCATTAACTTTCAGCATGGACTACTGGTAGCAATGAAAAGCTCACTAGCCGACTTCTTTAGTGGTGCAGAAAATCCATCCTTCGATTTTTTTTCTTTCATTACTTTTTGGCAAAATCTGCCATCTTCTAAGGGCTTCTCATTGTTCTTTATTTGTCTTACAAGACACCTCTGATTAATTGTAGTACCATTTCCAAATAGCAGGCCATCAAAATCTAGAAGCCTCTGCCCCCATGTTCCTATGGCTTCTAATTCCATCATTTAAATATCTCCAATTTTCTCAATTGTTGCATTTATAACACACAAATTAGATACTTAAATTTTACCTCAAATCCCACATGGCTTTCTTACATGATTTACAAGTTTGTGAAACACAGGGAGTGATCATAGAAATTCACATTTATGTTGCATACAAAAATAGAGTTTATTTCAAACCTAGCACAGTGGAACTAAGCTCCTGACAGTCAGGATGTCCCGAACTCAATTACTGGAAGCTCTACTTTTGCTGATATTTTCTTTTCTCTTCTCTCCTCTGTCTCTTCCTCTCTCCACATTCAATATTGTGGGCAATCTAATTTTTAGAATTTGATCACCTCTCACCTCCCCTGCTGCTATATCATGAGTCCAAGTGAAAAATCTTATTTTGCCTGAATTTTATTTTGCCATAGCCTCTGAACCAGACTCCTGGAACTTTCCTTGTCATTCAATGTTCTTATCACAGCCAGTATTCTTACCACAGCATGCAGTGATCTTATTAAACCATATGGCGCTCATTTCACTGCTTTGCTGGAAATCCTTTGTGTTTCCCCCTGTCTCACAGAGGAAAGGATAGTCGTGTTGGCAAACTTTAGGACACATCATGACCTGCTCCCTTTCCCTGCAGGTTAGCTCTCTCTCTGAGGGCAGATGCTCGTTGTCTAAGACTCTGCCCCTTTCTCCTCTCTTGCTGTGATCTAGCACCACCCGTCTCCTTGTTATATTTGAAAAGGACAGGTACATTATCATTTTAGGGCAGGCTTTCTCATGTTTGACACTGCTGATCCTTTGAGCTGGGTCGAATTTTGCTGTAAGGGACTGTCTTGTGCACTCCTCACCTCTATGCATTAGATGCCAGTAGCAACCCCTGTCCCAACTTATGACAACCAAAAATATATCCAGACACTGATAAGTGTCCCCTGGGGGATCAAAATAGTTTAGCTGAGAATCACTGTCTTAGGGTCTTTGTATTGGATGGGTTCATCTTCCTGGAACACAATTTAACATTATATGTAGCCTCACTTTCTTCCGTACTTCAGACAAATATGTTTTCATTGACGCTTTTCCTGGTTTAAGTAACAATAATTTAACACAAAATCGCAGTTTATATTCTTTTTTGTTTTGTTGTTGTTGTTGTTATCCATAACTAATATACTTTTTATGTTACTAATTGTTTGTTTCATATTACTAGAATTTAAGATCCATGTTTTGTCACTTTTGATCTCTAATGCCTCTCCAGTCTTTAAAACATTGGCACATAGAAAAAAATCCCAATTTATATTTGTTGAATGAATAAATTCCTGAAAAAATGAATTATCAAGATATAGAGTTACCTTTTGCATATTCCAGGAATTTCACTGCTGCAAATGGAAAAGAATGAAACATAGAATGCCAATCAAAGCAGTGTGTTTCATTCATAAGAAACTCCTTTAATTTTGCTATGGCATGTCAACCATTCATAAAGTGGGAAATGCAGAGAATAAGTAAATGGAAAGATATTTTCTGGCATCTTCCCTTGCTAATCTCATGATGAATACAATTATAGATTTCTATTGCTAAAAATTATTAATAGATCAGTAATGTTTGCAGGATAATTTTTGGAATAAATACAAACTATTAGAACTATCACTTAATTTACACTGACAGATTCTCACCTATATCAGATGCCTAACAAATCAAAAGCATTTGTGTGTTTTCTGTACTATTCCTTTCATGTAAATGGAAGGAAATGTAAAAGGTGTGCATGTGTTTCAGCTTCTACATCAAATAGAAATGCTGGGACTGTGTGCACAATCATTTGGTATTTATTTGAAGAATTTGAAATCTGACTCCAAGGGTAAACATTTATAGATGTATTTTAAGATCACTGCACAAAGAGTTTGGATTTTAATGTGGTACAATGAGATGTGTCTGAAACCTTTTTCAAACTGCAAACATCAAATGGAGGGGAAGAAAGATGGGAATCACAATTTTAAGGAAACAGTTTAAACCCCTAATGCTGGAAATTAATTCATGTGCTGAACAGCTGCTGAAGTGAGGAAAGAAGCCCTTAGATGAAACTCCTGCAGTGTCAGATCTCTGTGAGAGATAGGAACACAAAGAGTTCACCAGTAGGAGCAAAACCAGTGACTTCTTTCTTGAGCAAGATCCTGGAAGTCCCCTTGACCATTAAGTATCAGAAAGAAGGGATGGAGAATGACCAAGGCACAAACAGGCACCCACATAGACCAGCTAGAAAAGGAATGACAGAGGAGACGCACACATCAGAAAATATTACATCAAAGTAAAAGACAGTTCTAGTCGAATCTATTTTTTTTTAGCATTTGAAGAAAATAATGAAAATATAGCCTAGTAAAAGGCCATGACCAGGGTTTCTATAAGAATAATGATGCAACAATAAGTAATAAAAATACATCATTTTGGTGCAGAAAAGAAAGAAATTAATGAGCGTTAGAAAGATTTTAGAAGAAATGAATTAACCCCACAACCAGTTTGACATTTTAAGACACTATAAGTATTTCCTTTTTTGCTCTTCCCTCTCCAAAGGCATTAATCACCAAAGATCAGGCACTGTTTAGAGGAGTTTGAAAGGCAATGGGAAATGGCACAAATTCACCTGTAACATCATTTTATGTGCATCTTTCGCATGTTATATTATCTGGAGGTTTGCACAGTACCAAACCCACTGGAACAACCTGAGTTTGGTATATATGACACTTTATTTCTCTCATTCTGTACATCAGTGTCTGATTACATAGTGCAATCTTTTCAGTATATGGGATCATGCTGTACATATAATGCTGTCTACTTCTTCCACAATGCATTATGTCACCAGTTGTTTTTGAACTCAATACATTTAGTTCTCTTTCATTTTGATACAGTCTGCTTACTATGCCATTATGCAGAGAGATTACAAATTATTTATTAGAGTTAATAAAATATCTACTCCATGTTTAGAAAACTCTAAATTGTTCTTTTGTATGAAACCCCTGCAATAAATTTCTTTTTATTTTATTAATATATGTTAGTGCATTATCTAATTGTTATTTCGCATATATATTTAAATAGTTTGTTTTTATTGTAAGATTCCTCTTCAAAATAAGTTGTATAATTTTCCAGTTAACAACTTATGAGAGTACTTGTTTTTTTCCTTTAGGCTTTTTCAATATTTTTAAATGTTCTAAATGTTATACTGAAACAAAGCTGGGGTTTTGTTTTTTGTTTTTTGTTTTTGCATTTATGACATTAAGGATATAAAGCATATTTTATAAATCTATTTGACAATTGCTTTTTTTAACTCTTATTTCATGTACTTTGACTTCTAAAAGTTTTATTAATTTCTAAAACCCTGTGTACATTATTTTTATGTCACACAAAAGCTATAAAATTAGTAACATCAAGACATTAAAATAATGATTAATCCTATATTTGTCAGCTGATTTAAATTCCACATTCAACACATTATTTTACTGTTTGAAAGTAATATTTGTTTCATAAAACTTATTTTTTTGTAAAGAAATGAACTCTAAGTTATGTGTATGCTTGCTGTCATTTTAGAATAGACATTCATTATAAGCCATTAACTAATAAGGCTTTTTCTGTTTTTTTTTTTTTTTTTTTTTTTTTTTTTTTTTTTTTTTTTTTTTTTTTTTTTTTTTTTTTTTTTTTTTTTTTTTTTTTTTTTTTTTTTTTTTTTTTTTTTTTTTTTTTTTTTTTTTTTTTTTTCTGACCGGGTCTTGCCAAGGCTGGAGTACAGTAACATGATCATAGGTCACTTCAGATTTGATCTCTTGGGCTCAAGCAATCCTCCCACTTAAGCCTCCTGAGTAACTTCCGGGAACATAGGCGCATGCCACACCACACACCTGGCTGATTTTTTTTTTAAATTTTTTGTGGAGATGAGGTCTCACTATGTTGCCCAAGCTGACCTCAAACTCCTGGACACAAGCTATTCTCTCACCTTGCCCGTCCAAAGTGCTGGGATTACAAGCATGAACCACTGCGCCTGGCCCAACTCTGTCATTTCTTCACATTAAAAAAATTTCACCATAGAGTTAGTTATACTGCATGGATCTGCTTCTGGATTCTATTCCTGTTCTATAAGTCAGTACTAGATTATAATCATAATACAGTCATCTTTCAGTTTATTGTCTTTGAAAGTACTATTTTTATAATGATATCAGAAACAACTTTAAATTTCCTATAAAAACACAATTTTGAGAAAAGTTACATACCCGGGAATCTTAAGAAAAATGTAGGTCATGTCACAGTGTATTGGTTGCTAGTATGTCAATTTCTACTTTGTGTTATATGATCATCATTTTAAAAGGCTTATCTGCAAATAAAGCTTAGTAGCTACACCATTAAATTACACTCCAGTTAAAGTTGCCAGATTTAGCAAATAAAAATAAAGGTTGATTCTCAGATAAATTTGAAGTTCAGATAATCAGCAGTTGTTTTTTTAAAGTGTGTACCAAATATTAAATTCAAATTCAAATTTAACTGGAGTCTCATATTTTAACTGGCAAGACTAATACCAATACAATGTCAAGTGTCACTCAGTTTGAAGAACTGTCCTTAATTTTAAATTTATAAGTTTATCAGTCCTAATGTTTGTATGTATTTAAAATTTAGTTTAATGATTTAATTGGTCATTTAAAAATCATTAAAAGACAATAATTGGATTGTTTATAACTCCAAGGAGAAACACTCCAGGGAATGGGCACCACATTTTACAAGATGTGATTATTACACACTGCATGTCTGTGTCAAAACATCTCATGTACTCCATAAATATATATACGTTCTATGTACTCACAAAAATTAAAATTAAAGGCCAGGTGCAATGGCTCACACCTGTAATCCCAGCACTTCAGAAGGCCGAGGTGGGTGGATCACAAAGTCAGTAGTTCAAAAGTAGCCTGACCAATATGGTGAAACCCCATCTCTACTAAAAATACAAAAATTAGCCAGGTGTGGTGGTACACGCCTGTATTCCTAGCTACTCGGGAGGCTGAGACAGGAGAATTGTTTGAACCCAGGAGGTGGAGGTTGCAGTGAGCCGAGATCGTGCCACTGCACTGTAACTTGGGCAACAGCATGACAGTGCATTTCAAAAAGAAAAATAAATAAACAAAAAATAAAAATTAAAAAATAATGTTAAGTGATTGAATTTACAAAAAATAATTTTTTCTTTAAAACATGAAATTGGTGATTGCTAATATTTTTATCACAATAAAGTTGAAAACCTTATGTGCCACAGGATTCTTAAAATTAATAAAAATCCAATCATAGGGAATCCTCTGATTTGTGGCATGCCACTCAACTTCAAATACAGGGTAAAGAAAAGCAACAATGTTCCCCTGCTGCTGAAAGTTTGTTCTGAAAAGCGTGGAGGTTAGATATTACAGTTGAATTTTAGAAGGGCCCAGAGCAAGATGTTCCCACCTTCAGTGAAGAGCTGGTGTGCTGAACATTTTATGAGGATCCAAAGAGTTGATGTACTCCAACAATGCCACCTTCAGGCCAGACCACACTTAGGAAATCCCAAAATGTAACAATTTATTTTATTTTTGAAAACGTCACTTTATGAAAAAGAAAAGGAAATGAGGGGAAAGGAATTTTTGAAGAAGAAGAAACCAGATTTCAGAATTTTGACCATTTAGAGAAGCATGTTAAATCTTGGAACTGTTAATTTTATTTGCTTGAATTAAATGTATTCTATTACACATAAAAAGCACAAAAGAATAATGTGCATTCTTCTTTCTTCTTTTATAATCCCTCTTTACCTTGCACACTTTTATATACTACCATTTCACCATATTTTATTTATTTCTTGTTCCATTTTTCCTAATACTCAACACATTATATTTTTTTCTCTTTCTGTGGTTTTCTGTGCTCCTTGTTAAACTAAATCCTAAAAAATTGTGAAATGTTCACTATTTTTCCTAAGCATTAATGGGTTTTCTCAAACTACGACAGCAAAGGAAGAATGCAGATGTTCCATGAAATAGCTGAGAGAAAGTGAAGTCAACATGAATATCTCTCATTTAAGCAACATGGAGCCTAGCAGCTGCCAAGGGTCACAGACTGATATATCATTTCCCATAAGCTCCTCACACAAAAAGAACAGGAACAAATTAAATTGAATCTATTTGACTAAGCACTATCTTGTGACTTTATGATCTGTTGTAGTTTTAAACTGACCTATCTGCTTGCCAGTGCTTAACTCTGTTTGATCTTTGGAAGGTAAGAAAGCTGGAGATAACCATTAGATTGTGAACCTTTGTATCAAAGCCACTGTAGACTATAATGGGCCTATAGTAGATTTGCAATGGACGTGCATGTGCCCAAAGGTTTTGTATGTAATAAACCTATCTGTATTCTATATTGTATTGCTATATTTATAGGAGATGTCGATAGTCTCAATTTTACCACATCATCATCTAATTTCACGCCATAAAACATGTTAATAATATGTCTGTACAACTTAATGAGGATTTTGTTTTCTTACCAGGGTAGTTGACTTATCCTTCAGCCTCCTACTTTTGGGGATAGAATTAGAATCTCATGAAAGAACTCAATATTATACTTGCTGCTTACTTAAAATTGAATATAATGTACTAATGTCGTTTAAAGTGATTAGTTTAATTGATTGAATTATAAAAATAATATTAAACACCATTCTTAATGCAATGTTTATATGAAAAACATTTCAGAGATGTGCTCAAATTTTATTGCTTGTGATGTAACCATATGTTCTTCCTTATGTTAAAAGGTTTACCAATCAACTAGTATTTCTTATAAGCATAATAGGATTCCCAGAATCTCATTTAGCCAAAAGACTTTAAGTGCTTTACAGAATCTCTCTACTGCATTGTTTTGAACTGATTTATATTATATACAAGCACCGAGTAGGCTAAAATCACTGGTATTGGGGAAAATACACACACACAGATAAATGGATAGATACAGAAATATACATGTTTTAAAAATACTTCTGAAGTTATTTCAAAATCTTTACTATTACTAAAATAATTTAATATAAAACTCTCATATTAATTTTTCCACATACATTGTTGCCTACTTTTTCCAAGAAACACAGAGGTAAAAGAAAGAAATGTTCAGAATTTGCTTTACAACATGTTAATTTACGGATATACATGTCCCTTGGACAACTATTTTTTTCAAAGTTCACAGGTTTTCATTTGTAGTGCTTGTTCTGCTTTCCACTTCTCTATATATTTTTATTTTAATATCAATTTCCTCTTCGATTAAGAATTATATATTCAGTAGGGCTTTTTTATTAAAGTAGTCACCAGGAGAGAGGTTTCTTTTTTTTAATGTGTTGTATAAATCAATAGACACATTATTATTCAATTTTACATTTTAGTATTTCTTTCTGAACAATATTAAAATGAATATTTTTGAATGTTCAATGATTCTTTCATTGAAATATGTAATTTCTATTGGACAAAGTAATCTAATAGTACCTATTAAGGAGCTAATATATGTACTATTATACCTACTACTCAATAGTGAGTAACCAAAGTTTATTTTCTGTTTATCTCTTAAGCAACATTGAGACCAAGCATAATTTTATGTCCATATGTTGAAATCCAGTGATTAAAGCATAACAGTCTTACTCTACAAATTATTTTCTTAAAAGATAAGACTCTGATTCAACTAAACCCCTTGCCTAATTAAGATTTACTTTAAAGACTTGCCTCACTCTAAAAATAATATGTTATAAACAGTGCCCAATCCCTGTTAATCCCTTGGTTTGCCAGACCTACCTTAAAATCACCTGCTGTAGGCTCCATGAAATAACCTTTCCATAATTTCCACATTTGGAGATAAACACTCTGTGAAGGTAGTTTTCTTCCATAGTGTATAAGTCTAACAAACTTACCTTTTCTCATTAACATGCTTTTCTTTAATTTTTATTTTTGGTTGTCCTTTGGATATCAACAGTCCACAGTAGAACTATGCCTTTATCTCATATATTGTTGTTTTATTTAATGCTCTTACTCATAAATTATCTTCTGTCTATTACATTAATCATACTACACATGCTGTTTAAGCAATACCTTGTGTACATTTGGATGGTTACAAAGAGAGACACCTATGATTTCTCACCTTGTATTTGCTTTCTTTCTGTCATAAAACCATATCTGTTTTTCACTTTTAAACTATAAAAATAAAAATTTTGTACCTGAATTTTTTATTTATATGGATCAATTCTTGATATTATTATTATTATTTTTAATTTTATTTTTTATTGCATTTTAGGTTTTGGGGTACATGTGAAGAACATACAATATTGTTGCATAGGTACACACGTGGCAGTGTGATTTGCTGCCTTCCTCCCCTTCACCTATATCTGGCATTTCTCCCCATGCTGTCTCCCCCCAACTCCCCACCCCCCACTGTCCCTCCCCTATTTCCCCCCAACAGACCCCAGTGTGTGATGCTCCCCTCCCTGTATCCATGTGTTCTCATTGTTCAACACCCGCCTATGAGTGAGAACATGCAGTGTTTGATTTTGTGTTCTTGTGTCAGTTTACTGAGAATGATGGTTTCCAGGTTCATCCATGTCCCTACAAAGGACACAAACTCATCGTTCTTGATGGTTGCATAATATTCCATGGTGTATATGTGCCACATTTTCCCTGTCCAGTCCATCATTGATGGGCATTTGGGTTGGTTCCAGGTCTTTGCTATTGTAAACTGTGCTGCAATGAACATTCGTGTGCATGTGTCCTTATAGTAGAACGATTTATAATCCTTTGGATATATGCCCAGTAATGGGATTGCTGGGTCGAATGGAATGTCTATTTCCAGGTTCCTCAAGTCGCCACACTGTCTTCCACAATGGTTGATATTATTTTACCATAATATTTTCATCTTTCTGTTTTTGGTTAGAATGTAATTTTGGGTAGAAAACTGGAAATTTTAAATACTATATAATTGCTTATTTGGATTCACTTTTTGTTGCTATTGTTCTTAATTATTGTTATTTTGCTGTGTGTTTGTTTGGTTGCTTATTTAGTAACATGCCTGGACGAAAACTACACAATGTATCCTCACCTCAGCATATGATTTTGTGTGTCTCAGTTTAATTTTTTTAAATTCTTATTATTAATTTTAATCATGACTTTCTGAAGACCACTGCTGTGTCTACATAGCTTTGTGGGCAGAAGCTGTGCTCAGACATCTGAGCTGGTAATTCTTCCATCCCGTGGCTGATGCATTTGGGTTTGGGGGAGCTTATTCAAAGACCAAATGGTGTTCAGTTGCCTTAGTTTTGCTTTCTGCTGTCTCCTCTCACTTTCCCTGCATGTGTGCACAGTCTCACAATCAGTCTGAGCTGTGTCCCCAGACAATGTGTTCTCCAAGCATGTGAAATTTTCAGCGGGACAGGTGTATGCAGTGAGTTCATCCCAGCCTCAAGTGGGCTGACTCATTTCCCATTATCTCCTGTTAAATATTTGTCCGCAAGGTTACTACAAACTCGAATTATTTGAATGACTGTTTATTTCTTTTCTTTCTTCCTTTCTTATTATTTATTTTTGCGATTGATTACTCCTGATGCCAATGCCTAGTATAGGCAAGGGGTTTCCATGCTACATTCTAAGTAACGTAACACCCATCTGCTTGCAAACTGCTGATTTTTCATAGCTTGCCCTAACCTTGGAGAACTACTATGCTGACCAGAATTTAAGTGAGAAAGTGGAGTATAAGAGCAGTCCTATGCAGAAACTCTACAAATTATTCATTTTTCATACCCAGTGTGGTAGTCAGAATGCTGCAATTGCCCATGGTCCATGATTTCTTCAGTTCACGCCTTATATGATTTCTTCATATGATAGTGGTCAGAACAAATTACTTGCTTCTAGATATAAGAATATGGCCAAGTTGAAGACATTGTGTGGATGTAATGAAGGTCCCAAATCAGTCATATTTGAATTAATCAAAAGGAAGATTATCCTGAATGTGTCTGTCCTAATTAGGTGAACATTCTCAAAAGAGGGTCTGGGCTATCCCTGAGGTCAAACAGTCTTCACAGAGGCTTAAGGAAGTAAGTAGCCATGTTGAAAAAGCTTAAATGGCAAAGAACTATGGGTAGAGGAATTGAGAACATTATCTAGGACCTGATCGAAGATTCCAGCTTACATTCAAGAAAAAAAAAAAGACACTGTCAGAAAACTAAAAATAAAATAGTTTTTCCAACAACTTGAATAAACTTGGAATTGGATTATTCTGCAAATGAGCCTTCATATGAGAATGTGGCCTGGCCAGCACCTGGCTGCATCCTTGTCCAACATCAAGCACTGGAGCTTGCTAAGCTGGGCCTGGATTGCTGAACCACAGAAATGGCAAGAGAATAAGGGCGTTCTGTTTGTAGCAAATAAGCAGAATAATTTGTTCCACAATAATAAACAGCCAGTTACTCACATTTAATTGTTTTTCCTGAATAAAGGCTTTTAAGTTTTTGTTTGCTCTCGGTCAATTTTAAGAACATTGATGTAGCTGTTTTCAGAAAGAGGATTTGCTGAACGATTTACTGTATTGTATCCGAATTCCCACATGTAACTTATTTTTAGTTCTTCTGACTCACAGTATTTGAGATGGGCCCACACTATTTTAGCAGGTGAAATACAGCCAAGTTTTCTTGTCTTCATTTCTCGTTTATCTGAAGTTGTTGATTTTCAGATGGAAACAATATGAAGTGTGATTTTTAAACAATGGAATCAAACAGTAAAATTAGATGTTCATAACATAGGTAATAGTTGTAAATAAAACACATTGAGATGGCATCAAGTTCAAGTATTTTTTCTCAAATTTCCTGTGGATCACATGCCCACTGAATGAAATAATAGATGAAAATTGACCTAGTTTTGAATGATGTTATCTCACCTGGCAGTCTCCTGTGTTCAAAAGTCCCCATTTTCCCAACATATGAAAGTTAAATGTTTTCCTGAACTATCTCATTTGCTACTGTTTTTCAGAAAGTGTTTTCCCTCGGGCTTCATTCCCCACAGCTAAGTAATTCCATTTTATCTCAAATTACATATGAGTTGTTGAGAAACATGTCAGGGATCTTTCATTCTTGCTAACTGTAACCAATATTGTACAGTTTGGTAGAAAATCTATATGCCGGAATATTTGAAGTTTTGTACTTGTTACCCATCTCAGAATTTCTACTGCTTATACTTTGAATACCTTCTTATTTCCCAAAATCTATAAAACTCATTTCTGTCATAATCTTCTCAAAGCCATTAATGGAATTTTGAAAAGCTTTTATTCTTTTAAATATCCAGGTTGATTTTGACATTTAAAAACAATCAATAAATGTACATTTTTAGAAGTAGTTTCTGGATAACTAAGTATTGCTTGGCTTTCAGATTAAGAATTATAGATGCCAGAGCCTTGTCCAACAGAGTGAAATAATAGAGTGTGTGTATAGAGGCCATTGGCAATGTAAATATTAACAAACATTTTAAATTCAGTATATTTTAAAGACGGATGAACTTCTTCTTCAATTAGTAAATTATGTCTCTCTACATATTTGAAGAATCATCATATGACATTATTCACTTAGAAAGTTTATGAAATATAATTTTTCCTTCTTAAAACTTTAGATGATGAGAACTTATGGATCTGTAGATGTCAACCCAAATGGCAAAGAGTAAGACTCTATTAAAAATAATACTTATTTAAGAATGGACACTGTAATGGGAATAGATGTGTCACAGTAAACCCTGAGTCTATTCAGAGAGCGAAAGAAAGGCAAAGGTTTTTAAAGGAAAAAGAAGGAGGATTCCATAAGTTTTTAGACAGTGATCTTTGGCTGCAAGGATCCATAATAAGGGTGGCATCTGTGCAAGCTGCACAAACAGTCGATGAGAAAATGTCCTCATAAAAATGTGCATGTGTGTGGTTTGGATGACCTTTCCTCTTTTTGATCAAGATCATTCTCTGAACTCATCACTGATCACTCATCTTGTAGTTAGGTTTTGATGTGTTGCGATGGACCTGTTAACCAGGTTGCTAGTCTGGGTCTACCTTGGAGATAGTGATTGGTGACTAGGAATCGGTGTCAAAATTATTTTAGCCACATTTGAGCAACGAGGGAGCAATCTAACCTTAGAGAGAGTGGCTCTCAGATTAAGTCTACCTGGAGTCCATTGTGAATTCAATATTTTCTGTTTCACAGGCGTTTGCTATCATCTCAAAGTTCTGAGCGAGCATTATTCAGTTAGAAGTTGTACTTCTGCAAAAGTGTAACGAGTAACAGGTACAAAGTTTAAAAGCAAAAATGCAAAGGAAAATGCTAATTTTCCTTTGTATAACAGTTTTGAGCCATAAACTTAAGCTTAAAGGAAACCAAGTGAATAAATTAAATGACTGTAGAGAATTAGGTAAAAACCATTAAAACCATGTAGCCTGCTTTCTCGTTTTGCTTATATGGGCCTCAACTTTAGAGGAATTTATCCAGTTAGACAGAATGTAGCACTAGCAATAGCACAGGCATTCTGTTACTTAAATCAGTAGATACTAAAGGAGCTCTTAGGTCAGTTTCCATTAAGTTCCCAGCAGAAGCGACTGATTGAAATTTCCAATACATCATTGTTCTGTCAAAGAAAAAGGTAGGGAAAGGAGATAAGAAATCAAGAGGGACGAGAGTCTCATTATAATGGGAAGTCTTATTTTGTTATCTTGAGAACAGCTACCTGACTTCATATTCTGACTTGCAGTTGGATTATCTCTGGTTACGGCATCAGGCAATTTGGTGAGCTTTCTCTGTGAGCCATCCATCAGGCATGGAACTCATTCCTTAAAATTCGTCTAGTTTCAAGATATCAGGCTTTAGAAACAGAATACATTTTGTTCTTAGTTGAAGAGTTGTAGCCAAATGTTGGTGGACACGGGCAGGAATTCATACTGTAGTCCAGATTACAGGGAGATAGTGAGAACTTGAGAACAATGCAGAGACCTCCAACCTAAGAACAGGTGTGTCATGGTTTTTGGTCTTTATAATCATCACTTTTCTACCTACAGAAATCCTGATTTTTACCAAATATAATTAGAGTAAGACTAATTCGCTTGTAAAATAGGCTTAGTTTTATCAGATATTGCCTACCAGAATAGTGAGTTGACCACATAATCATCTCAGATTTAAAACCTCTGAGGATAAGGAGCCAAACCAAGGCAGACTCTAGATATTACTCTTAGTACTAAGGTAGCTGGGCCTGCCAGGAAGAAACAATTACTATTCATTCACTATAAGACTGGAAACACTAAGGTCAGGCATTTTATGCCCATTCCGAAGTGTGACGTTCCAGTCAAAATCTTGATAGCATAACCAACATTTTCTATTGTATCCTGTTAAAGAGAGGAAATTCTTATTGAGCTTACACAAATAACATTGCCATAAGAACACGCATGAATGTTTCCAAAATTTTGAGGGATCCAATAGGGAGGAAAAAAAATGTTTCCACTATGGTTTGCAAAAGTATTATTTAACAAATTGCTATAAATTATAGATAAGAGAAAAAAAGTCTTAGATTTGAAAAGCAAAACATTTAAGAGCCAATAATTATTCAAATATGAGCCATGAAAATATTGTGTTCATCCATTACTTAATCTTGTGTAATTCTTTTTTGTTGATCTGAATAAAAATTTAGTCCATTGATCTTAAAGTTATTAGAGACCTGTATGTAAGAGCACTTGTTAGAGTCTTTTTCATGAATCTGATTATAGATGGCTTTAGATAAGAATTCAATAACTGTGGACAAGCAAAACTTAGAATAACCACTGTTATAATTAGATGAAAATTCACCATAAACAGAAATTGACAAGAAAATTTGGTTATTTTGTGGCATTCAGCGTAATAACCAGAATTATAACTGATGATGTATTAGATTTATAAGATTTTTACTTAATTTTAGAACATTAATATGAGTAACATATCCATACATGTAACCAAAAGACAATCTGGTAAAATTTATCATTTAACAATGCCTCACAATTTACAAAATAAGCCTAATTATTTAATATCTCTACAAAATGAGAAGTACATCCCTTGAAGCTTTCTAGAGGCCTATCTGGAAAATCCTCTGGTTAATTTTATGTCAAATGACTGAATTTAAAATTTGACTCAGGGAAAGCCTCTAAACAATGTCAAAAGTTTCAAATCACATGATCATAGCAGGATCACAAGTCACTGTGAAATATTAGCTATTCATTTAATCTGAGTGATAATCAAAGGCTTCAAAAGCAATACAGAAAATGACATGAATTTAAAAGTAAATAAATAACACATTAACCCTTTTGAAGTTTAGTATTCCTAGGTGATCAAAAGCCTATTAAAAATAATACAGGAAATTATCTTGATAAAACATTAAAACATAAAATCTTTGTTTCTTAGACCAGTTGCCAAAAAGTAAAAACAACAACAACAAAAGAAAAAAAGAACCCAAAAATAACAAAACAAAATTTCTCAGTATTGCTTCTCCTTACAGGAAGCACATTTAGATATCTAGAAAGTTGAACATGATGAAAATGTACTTGAATTTAACCAGACACAGGAAGAATGTGTATCCAAGGTTATGCGTGTATACCATATTATTGAGGAACAGTTAAAAAAATATGTTCATACCCCGAGCAGGGGACTACATGGCTCTTAGTAACAGCAAAGAATCCTAGCCATACGGAACAATTCAAACATCAAGAAAAGCCAACAGTACAGAATCAAGTATACTGGAAGAAAATGTTACTTCTCTAGGCATTCAAGTGAATATTTCAGTGTCAGTTTTAACAGTAGAGTTAGAACAAGAGAAAAAACAAATGATACAGGAGCTGGTAAAAAGGTTAAAAAAAGAGTTATAAGCCAACAGTACAGAATCAAGTATACTGGAAGAAAATGTTTCTTCTCTAGGCATTCAAGTGAATATTTCAGTGTCAGTTTTAATAGTAGAGTTAGAACAAGAGAAAAAACAAATGATACAGGAGCTGGTAAAAAGGTTAAAAAAAGAGTTATTGCCTCAGCCAAACAAAAAAACTTATACCTTTTTAAGGGGAGTAAGATGAAAAACTGAAGGCAATAATGCATGTCCTACAAATCATGTCCCATGAAATATACAACAGTTGAACTTGAGACGTGAATCAGAAAGGCTTCAAAAGGAAATGCTACATTGAGAAATAAAATTACCATTCTAAATGAAAACACTGCATCTCCAATTGAAACTAGAGAAATTATATGAAAACCCTAAAGCAGAAAAAGCTGCAGAGTATTAAAAATCAAATCTTTTGCAAATTTTTACTAAGAGCAGATCAATATTTTGCAAAAATCTTGTTTCTATATAGGGCACCCCAAATCTTAGTTTTACAACTGTGTGTATATATATACTGCATATACTATAACTGTGTATATATATACTGTATATACTGTAACTGTGTATATATACTGTATGTGCTGTAACTGTGTATATACTGTATATACTGTAACTGTGTGAGTTTGCACACACAGTTACAAAACTAAGTTGTGATAATATACACACATGTATGTGTATTATCACATTCAATCTTCAGAAAGACATGAATAATTCTCTTTTAATCATAGCCAACTTTATAGTACACAAAATTCTTTTTCTTTTTTCTTTTTTTTTTTTTAGTGAAAGAAAGAAGTAGAACAAAAGAGAGAAAAGAAAGAGAAGGAGGGAGAGAGAACAAGAATCTTGCTCTATTGCTCAGGATTTCATTTAAATCTGTGAAATGCTTATGCAATTACTAAAAAGTGATTTATTTCCTATTATGTGATCACTTTTAGAATAGGTATGATATAATATTGAAAAAAATATATGTTTTGTGGATATGGGGTAGTAGGTTCTGTAAATATTTATTAAATTTGCTTGTTCCAGGTCTGAGTTCAAATC
>PVKP010014107.1:0-53768 GCA_004027715.1 Plecturocebus donacophilus
AGATTTCTGGTCAGAGTCTCTTCAAATATTGCTTCTCACTCTTAGTCTAACTTTTCTCCTTTTAGGACTCTGATTTACATATACATTAGGTCTTTTCATAGACTTGTTTTCTGTGTTTCATTCTGAATATACCCTACTGTTCTACTGATCTATCCTTCAATTTACTGATTTTTCTTTTTGCTATATGCAATCAGCTAATAAACCCATTCATTAGGTTCTTAATTTCAGATATTGTAATATCAGCTCTGAAATTTTTGTTTTTTTTAAGTTTTCAGCTTCTGCCAAGATTCTTAATTTTTTATAGTATTTCCTTGCCCATATTTAACATATTAAAGTGTGTTTCTATTATTTGTTGTTTTGCTTAGTTTTTGCTCATATTATCTTCTTTCTTTATATGCCTAGTTATCTTTGAGTGTATTCCAAACATTACATCTAAAAAAATTTTTATAACAATTATTTGAGGCTCAGGATATTATTGTCTCCCTTTGAAGAAAGGGACATGCTTGCTTATAAAAGACATTAGGCACTAGTAATTCTTGATTACCTTATACTATTCTAGGATTGAGATAATTTGGCTTCAAACTCTGTAAGGGCAACCTTTTTCTTCTTCACCTTTCCTTATAGGTTGTAGGCCTTTCTGGTCTGTGATGATTAATTTTATACATTAACTTGGCTTGGCCACTGCACCTAGATATTTGGCCAAACACCAGTATAGATGTTGCTGTGGAGATATTTTTTGAAGGTGTAACTAACAATTAAATGAGTTGGCTTTGAGTAAAGCAGATTATTTTCCATAATGTGAGTGGCCCTCATCCAGTCAGTTGAAGGCCTTAAGAAAAAAAACTGAGGTTCCCCTGAGGAAGAAGGAATTCTGCCTCCAGACTGCCCTTGGACTTTGAGCTACAATACCAACTCTTCCCTGGATTTCTAGATTGCTGACCTGTCCTGCAGATTTCAGACTTGCCAGTCTTCGCAATCACATGAACCAATTCCTTAAAATAAATCTCAGTATTTCTGTCTCTCTCTCTCTCTCTCTCTCTCTCTCTCTCTCTCTCTCCACACATATGCACACACACACACGCCCTAATACAGGGTTTCAAAGCAAAGCCTAGGAATTTACTAGGGTTCCCTTTGTTAAGAGGCCCTAAATTCTAACTTTTGTCCTGTTGCCTTATTAGTTTATTGAACACTCTGCTCAGTTTCTCTGCCTCTCCACCATCTCTATCTACATAAATTGAAAGTTGTCTCTAGGTCTTCTTTTGTAATGTCTTGGTCTCATAATTATTCACCGCCATATTAGTTCTCTTGTGCCCTCAAACAGATTTAGAACTTTCCCACTAGCTTTTCTAGTTGTTCTTGGGGGAACAGTTGGTCTGACTTATCTAGTCTACCATTACCAAAAGTGATTCTCCTAGGATAGGTGGCAGCCTGTTTTTACTGAACAAAATGTATGCAAGAAATCAGATAAAGATTTCAATTTTGCTTTTGTTGAATTGAGTAGCTTTGGAGACATCTAAGGTAAGATCATAGGAAAGTAGTTGGATAAACAAAGCTAGAAATTGGAAGAGGGATCTCTGTGGAGAAAAATTTTTGTATCAGTGGTATATAGATAATATTTAAAATGATGAAAATGAATGAGATTACCTAAAGAGAAACCCTAGATAGAAAAATAATACAAACTGAAAACTCTTTTAGGAAATCAAACTTTCAGAATGTAGAGGAGAAGGTATCAGTGAAACACTGAGAAAGGGTTGTCAGAATGAGATTTTGGTGTCATAGAAGCAGATAAAAAAGAGGACTTGAAGAAATAGGGAATGATGAAATATGATTTATGTGGTGAAAAGTCTGACAAAATAGGGCCTAAAAGGTATCTGAGTATTTGAGCCTCACAAACATATTATAGCCACTTGATAGATGACCATGCTTGTGCAGTAGTGTGGGTGGACAGCCTCAGGAAGAGTGATTCAGGGCTGTGGGAAGTCTGCCCAGCAACAATCACCCTGGTGGCCTTTAATCTCTAATCTGATAATGAGTTCTGTGCCATCTTAACCTGAAAGACTTATTTGAAACCTGTGCCCTGTCCTTTTGGCAAATGATTTGGGTAATGCCTGTCATGAACAAAGAAAGATAGTGGTGTTCCCACTTTTCCCTAATACTAGCTCTTAAGGGAGAAAACCTGTAGTTCTTCACTGTTCTAAACCTGAGCATAGCTGTACCTCCCGAGGTGAGCTTTCATTGCTCGCCCCCGCAGAACTCCAACTTGACACTTCACCAGAATCATGAGGCAGAGGAAATACCTATTTCTCATCCCAGAGAGGTGTGCTTTTCTACAGCATGCTTTTACTATTTTGAGCTCTTGGTATAGCTGGGTTTAAGTCTTTAGTACAGAAGAAAATTTAGACTAAAGAACCTGTTATTATTTTTGCCAATATTTCAGAAAAGTCCAGTGATAGGGATTGAAAAAAATGGCAGTAACATGCAGCATATATCTTACTATGCTTTCATTATTTTCCTAGAAAACATTAAAGAAAGATTGTTTCCCTGTGCAGATGCTTGGCAATACATTTGTATTTTTATGGTGAGTTTGACTATGGGGCACACTGATGGCATCTATAGTGTAGTGAAAAGGGAATCTGCATAGCAAGGAAGATAGTGATCCCAAAGCTCATTGCCCTTGTGCAATAAATGTGGGGTAAAACATAGGCCTTCACTCTGAACCTATTGACTTAGAACCATGTGTAAAATGAATTTATTTATTTATTTAAATTTATCTATTCATGCCTGATGAGGCAAGCAGAGCCTATGAGTTATTTGAAAAATTAGAGCAAACTGGTTCACTAAAAGACAGTTTCTTTTCTTTTCTTTTTTTTTTTTTGAGACAGAGTCTTACTCTGTCACCTAGGCTCGAGTGCAGTGGCGTGACGTTGGCTTGCTGCAAGCTTCATCTCCCAGGTTCAAGTGATTCTTCTGCCTCAGCCTTCTGAGTAGCTGTAGTTACAATCATGCACCACTACACCCAGCTAATTTTTGTATTTTTAGTAGAGACGGGGTTTCACCGTGTTGGCCAGACTGGTCTCGACCTCCTGACCTCTAGTGATCTACCCACTTTGGCCTCCCAAAATGCTGGGATTACAGGTATGAGCCATCATACCCGACCTCAAAGACAGTTCTTTAGATAGAAACCATTCTGATGCTTTGAAAAAAAGCTGTTTGGATATAGTTTAAGTTCCCATGAAATGTGATCTTTAATCAATGCAATCCTAGCCAAGCTAACAACTTATTTGGTAGGTCCTGATGGTTATTAAAGATTCTCTATTCATACATGATAATACTTTCATGAGTGAGATTCAATAATTGGTTGGATGATTGGCAGGATGGCACAGCTTCGAAATGTATTAATTTTGTGTAGTTAACTCACTTAGTTTCTCTGATTCTGATACTTAAATATAAAGTGGGACTAACATAGTTTTTGTCCTGCCTATATCACAAGATTATTAAGAAGATCAAACAGGATAATAATGTATGGAAGGCTCTAGATAATATAGGACTTTTTTTTTTACTGTAATATAATCACCTCATTTTGGGAAATTGTGACTGTGGCTTTACCTCCTGTCAACCAGCAAGTGTTGGAAAGACTCTGTGTGGTATCACAACAACATCCAGCACTCATAGATACCCAGGACTATGACAAGCCTATAGGAAACTTTAAAAAGACTAGTATAAGCTTTGTGGAAAATAGCAGACAGTGCCCCATGACTAATCATTTTACCAACCAAGAAAGAAGAATTCATTTTCATTGGCTAATGACAGCTATAATAGACAACTCTGCTAGCAACCAGAGCCAGGAAGCATAGGAGAAGAACAGGAAAAGGTAGAAGAGGTAAGAGAGAGAAAGAGAAATAAGAAAAATGGTTCATGAGAGAATAGCATAAAGCAGCAAAAATTGAAAGTGATAACGAAGGCAACAACAAGTAGCCCCTGGATCAGTGGAGGAAGAAATTGTATGGTTTTTAGATTTGGAAAGGCTCAGTTTAGATTTGGAAAGGCTCAGAGATCGTTCAGTCCAGGGATGGCAAATACACAGGTCATGTGAGGCAATTTCTATCTTGTGTGAGAGGCAGACATTGCTAATCAATCGTTGTCTTCTGCTCAGTCAAGACATCTGCACGCCAGTGCAAAGAGTGATCCCAGAGCTGAATGCTTACTCTTGTGGCAATGTGAGGAGTCCCATCTGTTGAAAGTGTGTGTAAGAAGAATCAATATTATTCATTAAATTATCTGATTCTTACCTGATGAAGTGAGGAAAGCCAATGGGATTTAGGGATCTGGTCCACCTAGAATGGTAGTACTCTAGGTTGCCACTACAAATCAATTGGAATAGGCACAAGAGATGCATTTTATTCAGCCTTCCTATTTTATAATCAGGAAACTGTGGCATAGGGATGTGAGACCACTTGTTCAGGTTCACACAATTAGTTAACCAGAACTTGAACCCAAGTTTCTCTTTCTCCAGTGGAAACTCAAGACTCATAGCTGTTTGGAGATATTTTACTAAAGACTGATTCCTGAAATGGTTGGGCAAAGTAGAGGAAGGAATATTTTTGCATATTAGGGTTTAAGGCAACAGCTTTTGAGCCAAAGCCTTGAAGGTGGGTGTCTTAGTTTTCTGGGTTTACTGTAACAAAGTACCATGAACTGAGAGGCTTCAACAACAGTTTGATGATAATGTCCACAGTCTGGAGACTAGAAGTTTAAGTTCAAGGTGTTGTCAGGCTTGTTTTCTTCTAAGGGCTATGAGAGTTAACCTGTTCCATGCCTCTTTCCCAGTTTCTGATGGTTTGCTGACAGTTCTTTGGTTTGCAGACACATCACCCCGATTTCTGCTTTTATGTTCATGTGGCAGTCTCCGTGTGTGTGTGTGTGTGTGTGTGTGTGTGTGTGTCTCTGCATTCCTCCTTTTAATAAGGACATAGATTAGGGCCTGCCCTAAAGGAACCATCTTAATTTGATCATTTACAAAGACCATATGTCTAAATAAGGTCATATTCTGTGGTACTAGGGGTTAGGATCTCAACATATGAATTTTCGTGGGACCCAATTTAGCCCATAATAGTCAGGTTCAGTTTGAGGTTCAGTTTGCTTAAATGTCAGTACTCTAGCTATGGAAGCCAGCTGGAATCTAGCCTAATACTAGTTTCCTTGATGAAGTCACATTTAGCGTTAGAGGTGATTTTTCAAGAAGTTGCCAATAATAGGCCATGCAGATGAATTTGTAAACCATTGTGAATTCTATATTTATAGTATAGTATTCAAGGTGCTTATCTCTGTGGTTAAGAGAAGGGGAAGTGGCTAGGTGGGGGTAACACTCCGCAGCAGAGAATGAGTCCTGCAAAACTTTAGAGTGAGGTTCTGTGCTGCTAGAGGAATGGGCCATGAACAACTGCAGCCTGGAGAGTCAGCAGATACCCTTGAATGAGGCGCCTCTAAAGATCACGTGGTTATATGAATCAGAAAATGGCATGCTCTCTGCCACTAAACAGAGCACAGAAACACCTCAGGTGGCCAAAGCTCTCTGCTGCCCTTAAGCCTGCTCCCCAAGAAAAATGGTGAAATTTGTCTTCGATGCCTATTTTGTGCTTCCATCTTTTCTTCCTAGTTACCCCACTCTGTGGTGGCATCTCTTTTCCAGCTCCCTCAAATACTCAGGACTATGTTCTATTTCTCTTCCTCACCATGAAAGTTATTTTTTGGTGGGGAGAGGTGGGATGTAATACATATTAATTCACACTTAGGTGTAAATGACTGATAAGAGTTTAAAGTGGGCTCTGAATTTAATGATTTGCAAGTGATTGCCAAGGCCTTAAATTACAGGAACAAAACTATAAGGCTAGAAGTAGGGGATCATTCAGCTCTGAATGGCACCTCTTTTATTAGCTAATCAGACACTAAATTAAAATGCCACATTATTAATTTATTCTCTGTAATTATAAATGATCTAGGAATTTGCTGATTACATTAACAATTTTTCTTTAATTTTAGGAGGATACAAAATAGAAAGTTATGGAGATATGAGCCTACACTTGTTTGCAGTGCTTGACTCATCTACATCTGTTCTGGTAGTTTCCATCTGACTTACCCAGAATCAGATAGCACAGGACGTGCTATTCAGTCCTTACTGCAGCCCCTTCTCTTTTCTGCTAGCTTGAAAGCATAAAATCCAACGTATTTTTTTCTTGGCAATAAGAAAGGTACTCTTCTTTCCACCATGGTCTCCTTGATGGCACCAGATATCATGGAATCACTTTAAGAGGATTTTACCTACTTTTTTTGTTTTTTGAGACAGAGTTTCACTCTTGTTGCCCAGGCTGAAGTGCAATGGCATCATCTTGGTTCACTGCAACCTCCGCCTCCCTGGTTCAAGCAATTCTCCTGCCTCAGCCTTCCAAGTAGCTGGGATTACAGGCACCCACCACCATGCCCAGCTAATTTTTTGTATTTTTAGTAGAGATGGGATTTCACCATGTTGACCAGGCTGGTCTTGAACTCCTGACCTCAGGTAGTCCACCCGTCTTGGCCTCCCAAAGTGCTGGGATTACAGGTGTAAGCCACTGCACCCAGCCTTCCTTACTTCTTTCATGTGAAATTCACCAACCTTCCCTTTCTCTTGTCTATGCTCAATCTCCCTCAGTTTTTTGACTAACTCAGTCAGAGAGATAGGGTGTAGAGATCTTGGTACAGGTTAGGTGTTGGTGTTGGTATAGGTGAGGGGCCTGGCAGAATCTGTGGGAGGTGAGGATGGCCCTGATGGGACATTTTTTGGATACTGACTTAACTCCTTGCTATCCCTCATTGACTCTGAAACATGGCTCAGTCAGCCACTAAAGGTGGCTGTCAGCTTCCAGGGTACCTCCTGGCAAAAAACTAACACCGTCACCTCCTAAGAGAGTTCAGAGAACCCTTCAGGGGACAGGTAGCATTCCTCCTCTGGGGTTAACACAAAAGCAGAAAATACTTGCTCTTGCTTTCTCTCTTATTCTAACAATTGACCTAACAACTTTATAGGACATATTAGCAAGTGGTGAATATAGGAAACAGGACAAGCAGATAACAAATAATTCAGTGAGAAATATATTCTAGAAAGCCAGTTGATGTGATTGGAAAGCTCTTGATAAATGTCACATATTTACAAACACTCATTACATTGTATTGTTATCGCAAAAGCTAATTTATTCTGATTAAAAATTATTTTCCATGAAAATAATGGCTAGGGGAACTAAAAATTCTAGGGAGACCAACTCTAAAGTTAACCTAAATAGCTTCTCTGGAGCAGATGCGTTTTTAAGTTGATCACCAGCTTACTGAGTTCCTTTGGCCTTGGGATTCAGCAGGAGGGTGCCGTTAGATACCTTGAGGTTTCACTCTCACAGAGAACGGAAGCAGAGATCAATTCCTATGGAAAAAATATAAAATAAGTCGTAGGTTATCAGCAGACACTCCAGGGCACGAAATTCCTGTTTGGTTGAGTGAGTTATTTCAGAGGCATGGTGAAATTAAACAATGGCTTTGTTGGCTATTTGACTGCCTGTTCCTCTACACTCTTTCTTTTATTTTGTATATGTTTATTTAATCTTTTAATAAAAGCGCAAACACATCAAATTAAAAACCCTAAAAAACTGTAACTTCAAACAGTACCAAAAAAACCTAAACCCTAAAAAGTGTATCTCTTTCCAAAATTGACCCATTTTCCTGGTACTGTTCCCTCAAGGCAGCTACAGTTAACAGTTTCTTATATATCTTTTCAGAGATCTACTAAGCAGATATTAATATATGTTTCTTTCTCTCTCTCTCTCTACACACACACATACACACATACACACACATGCATATATATTTACACACATACACATACATAAGCATAGTATACATGTGGTACCATGCCTTGCTTTTTTTATTAAAAAATATGTCTTGGTCATTGTTATCAACTCTCTATTGTCAACCTAGTTCTTTGTGATGACTGTATAATATGCATTTTATGAATGCGTTATAATTTATTTAGTTCCCTGTTGATGTTAGGTGGTTTTGTCTTTGGCTGAAAT
Organism: Plecturocebus donacophilus; assembly: GCA_004027715.1. Lineage (NCBI taxonomy): Eukaryota > Metazoa > Chordata > Mammalia > Primates > Pitheciidae > Plecturocebus > Plecturocebus donacophilus. Next base: position 8,097 of record PVKP010014107.1, read on the forward strand.
GATTTCTAAGGTGGAGGTGAGAAGGTGCAGTGTTGCTGGGTTTTGCTCTGATGGTAGGGCATGTATCTCCTGGATGGTTGGGACAACTGAGGGGCATTTGTGAAGGCTGGGTGGAAAAAGGAGAGGAGTTAGATCAGAGAGCAGACATGTGGTGGGTGACTGTGTGAAATCTTGCCACGTGATATAATTTCCTTCTGTCTTCCACCTCCCAAGGAAATCCTCAGTAAAGTTGACATTACCGGCAAATGCATCTGGAGTTTATCTATCCAGCAAATATTATTTGTACCTTTACATGCCAGGCATTGTTCTAGGTGCTAGAGAGACAGCCATGAACAAAACAAACTTTCTGCTATCATAGCATTTACATTCAGTGGTGGAGGGAAATAATACTAAAGAATATATCTCATATATAGAGAATATATTATATATTTATATATTCTTTTTTTTTTTCTGAAAGCAAATAAAGGAAGTCATGGGGCTTGAGAGCAACAGGGAGTGTTGGGATTGTTTTCCTTGGGAGGCAATGCCATGTGACGCCTCAAGGCCTGGTGGATTCAGGGTGGGTGCTGAGGCTGCCAGGCAGTACCACTATATCTGGATTGCCTGGATTACCAGATGGCCTCTCACACCACTTCCCTCTACATTCACCAACTGGAAATTCCTGCTGCTGACATTGCTGTCAGATGCTGGATCTGTATTCAGGAATGGAGTGCCATCTCCTTTCCAGGTATATGATAGCATTTGTGGAGGAGGGAGGGGCAGGAAGTGGGAGAGACCTAGAATAAGGTGATGGTGGCTTTGGAGAAAATATGGATAATCTACCAACAGATTAATTCAACATCACTGAATTACCAAAAGGCTTCTCATCATTCACTGTTTAGCAGGGGGCAGGAAAAATTATTCATTATTCAACATGAGCTGAAATGAAAACGCCACACTTTGTAAGACATGCAAGGTTACCTACTGTAGTAACTGCTTGCAGAGCTTTAATGTGTCTGCAGCACGGCTAATTAATTTTCTCTGAGCTTCACTGGAATTCTTATTTGAGATGATTGTCTTGGTAACTGAATGCACCACAGAGAGCGCAAACTAAAAATGTCATTTGGGGCTGCTGTAGTAATCTGAGTCTTCCTCAGGGCTTTCTCAGACTCCATCAGCAAGGACTTCCCCATGTCCCTGTCCAGCTCCCCTCAGACCTGCAGGCTGAGCAGGGTTTACCAGGAGTGGCATTGCCTGTAGTTTTGCTGTTTAGAATCCAGGCTCTGAAGTCAGACCAGTCTTGGAATTCACATTTACTAGCAGCCACTTACCAGGTGACCTCAGACATCTAATGTCACTGTTTGTTCATTTGTAAAGTTATAATAATTTTAGTACCTACCTCACATAATGCTGCAAAGATTAAAATAGATGTGTTTGCAAAGTGCCTGGTCCATTGTAAACTCTCACTAATTTGAGCTTTCTTCTTCTCCTTCTTCTCCTCTTGCCACCCCTCTTCCTTCTTCAGTAACACTGCTACTGCCACAACCATCATCATCATCATCATTGTCATTTTTCCCCCTCCTATCTATATTGTATGTTTTATTTGTGTGTTGAGATTTTAAGTATTGTGTGCAAACTGGGAAAACTATAAAAGACAGTATTGGCACAACTGAAACCAACTTATGAGGGAGGCCTCAAAGAAATGAACAATTGGGAGAACTGAGCTCTGGTCCAGGCTTTGCTGCTGTCACATGCTTTGGACCAATTCCTTCATCTCTCTGGGCTCCATCCTCCTCTCTGGTAGGACAGAGAGGTTGGAATTGGTGATCTCTCAGGTCCTGTTTCACTTTGAAGAAAGTGGTTCCTAAACAACCACAGGTAGGTAAGTTAGGGTGTGTTTGGCAGCAAGTAGCAAAGTAACTAAGAAACAGTGGCTTAAACAAATAACATAGGCTTAAAAAAATCGTCAACAAATTTTGACAAACCAAATCTAGCAGTATGTAAAAAAGATTATATATTACAACCAAGTAGAGGTAGTTTTGTTTTTGTATCCTCTGAATACAGCTCACTAAATAATTCATTAATATGTGTACATTCTCTCAACAACATTGAACATTTCCTAAGAACAGAAGTAATACCTTTTATTAAAAATCTTTGTACCTCTCAGAGTTTCTAGCTTAGTATTTTGCTAAATAAGCATCTGTTGGCTTAAATTAAAAATTAGAAATAATGCAAAATCTTAGGTAATCATCATATTACCTAGTACTTTACTACCTTTATATTTTAGACTTATCAACAATTTTGTAAATGAGTAGATTGTTGAGGCTTCTGTTTTTAGTCTAATGGTTTGCATGTATAATTCCTTGGGAGCTTGTAACACATCACAAGAATATTATTAAACAACAATTAACCTTGTGAACAAAAGAGAAGTCACAAACATTATTTATTACTTTGTCAGTTTCAATAAAGACCTAATGTGCTAATAGCTTTTCATGGAGACAGCTGCCATCAGTTAAGTAAAAACATCGTTAAGTTGCAACCATAAATATAAATAGAGGCAGAAGCTACGAGTTTCCTGATTGCTGACAGGCATTAACTGGTTTATGGTTATCATTTCAGTAGCTTTCTATTGCATTGTGTTTTTTTTATGGCTGTTTGTTGAACACATCCATATCCACATAAATTTATTGAATGTCACAGCTGAGAGGCATTTTAAGAACGTCACACTCAAGAGTTTTTAAACTGTGGTCAAAGATTTCTTAGAAGTTACTGAGAGTCTCTTAAAGAACTTCCTGGGTGTTGTAAGGTCAGGGACATTGGACAGTTCTCCAGGCAAAGCAGGGCACTTTGACATGGCTATGTTGATGCAAGTTTCATCTTGGCTCAGTCATTTTAATGCAGGTATATTGTCATGGCATGACTGCATAAAATAATCCTATAAACTAATAAAATCACTGGTCCTTATCATCAATAATGTATGCAATAGCTACCCTTAATTCTTAGTCTACTCCAACTTCTACCCCTGTTATGGTGATTTTTATTTTCTATTTTATTCACTTATCTATTGTTTGAATTTTTATACATATTTATTACTTTGGGAAATAATATTAAAGATTTTTCTTAGAAGTCTGATTAAACTGGGATAGTCTTAGGAGTATCAGGCTTATCTCCCCAAACCAGCATTGCATACGGTATTATGAAATGAAAATGTGTATTACCAAAAGTTCTGAGAGAACTACCAGAAATGTAATTGGCAATTTCCTGTGCAGTCTGGAGCTGAGAACAAGGGGCTAAATATCTATACTCATAGTATCTTTAACTCTGATGGATGAATGAGAGAATTTAAGATGTGGACCAGCCAAAGCATAAATAAAGGCTTGGAAAATTTTTGGACCTCACTCCATCTCTGAATCTCATCCCACCCTTACTGCATACTTCAACTTGACCTCATCCTCAATCTGAAATGGTGTTGGCAGTCCAGTAATGCTCAGGTATAGGGTGGGCTTATTGGATTTTCATGTTACTTGGTGTATGAGATTCTTCTCGCTGCTATAGCAAGCACACACTTGGTGGCTTAAACAACAGAAATTTATTCTCTCACACTTCTGGGGTCCGTAAGTCCAAATCAAGGTGTCATCAGAGCTGTGCTTCCTCAGAAGGCTCTAAGGAAGGATATTTTCTTGTCTCTTTCAGCTTCTGGTGGCTTCAGGTGTACATGGCTTACCTTACACCAGGTATATGAGGTGTACCCTGGCTTGTAGCTGTATAAAACCAGCCTCTTCTGTTTTCACATGACTGGTGTCTGTGCCTTCTCTCTTTGGTTCTGTAAGGACAATGTCATTGGATTTAGAGCCCACCCAGATAATTCAGGATCATCTCCTCATCCCCAAATTCTTAACTTTTTTATCTGCAAATTTCCATTTTCTAAATAAGGTAACATTCACTTATTTACCACCTAAGGTAATATTCACAGGTTCTAGGGATAGGAGGAGGTGAATATATTTTTGTGGGGGAGGGGAGCTATTATTCAATCTACTACATTTGATAATTAAAAGAGAATTGTTATTATTATTATTATTTTTTCTTTTTGGAGACAGGGTCTCACTTGGTCGCCCAGGTTAGAGTGCAGTGGTGTGATCTCAGCTCACTACAACCTCTGTCTCCCAGGCTCAGGTGATCCTCCCAACTCAGCCTCCCGAGTAGCTGGGACTACAGGTACATGCCATCATACCTGGCTGAAAAAATTGGTAAATTTTTAAGGTAAAAGTTTAATGGATTATATCTTCTCTTAGGTCAAAATGTTCCTTCATCAAAACAGTGGCCAGGATCAAAATGTTGCTTGCCTGACTACGGAGCCTACCTTTACTTCAGCCAGAGCTACTTTCCTGCTTTTGGCTGTTCCACATGAGCTTGGGCTAGTATAAGACTTCCACAGCTAAATGTAAATTCAGAAACTCCTACTCCTTTTTTTGCTTTATTATTTTTAGTTGACACATAATAATTATGCATATTTTTGGAGTATAGTGAAATATTTTGATATATGTAAACAATGTGTAATGATCACATCAGGATAAATAGCATATCTATCACCTTAAACATATATCATTTCTTTGTGTTGGAAACATTCGCTGGAACTTATTCCTCTTGTCTAGTTGTAATTATATCTGCTAATCAACCTCTCATCATCTGTACCTCCCTCTATCCTTCCCAGCCTCCGGCAACCACTATTCTTCTATGAGGTCAACTTTTTCTATCTCCCACATATGAGTGAGAACATACAGCATTTATCTTATTGTGCCTAGATCATTTCATTTAACATGTCCTCCAACCTCATCTATGTTGCTGTGAATGGCAGGCTTTCATTCTTTTTATGGCTGTATAGTACTCCATTGCATACATGCACCACATTTTCTTTATCCATTTATCTGTTGACGGACATCTAGGTTGATTCCACATCTTAGCTATTGTGACTAGTGCTGCAATCAACATGAAAGTACAGATACAGCTTCAACATACTGATTTCCTTTCCTTTGGGTATATATTCAGTAGTTGGATGGCTGGATCATATGGTACCTCAATATTTACTTTTTGTAAGGAGCCTCTATACCATTTTCTGTAATGGTTGTTGTATATAATGGGTGTATTATTTACATTCCCACCAACAGTGTATGAGAGTTCCCTTTTCTCCACATCCTTGCCAGCATTTGTTATCTTTTGCCTTTTTTGTTAATAACCATTCTGACTAGGCTGAGATGATATCTCATTGTGGTTTTGATTTGCATTTCCCTGATGATTAGTGATGTTGAGCATTTTTTCATATACCCATTGGCCATTTGTATGTTTTCGTTTAAGAGATCTATTCAGCTCATTTGCCCATTTTAAAATTGGTTTTCGTTTTTGCCATTGAGTTCCTTGGATACTATAGATATTACTCCCTTTTTGGATGAATAATTTGCAAATATTTTCTTCCACTCTCCAGGTTGTCTCTTTGCTCTGTTGATTGTTTCCTTTACTGTGCAGAAGCTTTATGGTTTAATATAATCCGATTTGTTTATTTTTGCTTTTGTTGCCTATATTTTTAAATATAATCCCATGTGCTTATTTTTTGTGCTTTTTGAGGTCTTCTCCGTAAAATCTTTGCCCAGTCTGATGTCCTGAAGTTTCCCCCATGTTTTCTTCTGGTAGTTTCATAGGTTCAGGTCTTAAGTTTAGATCTCAAATCCATTTTTATTTGATTTTTGTATATGGTGAGAGATGGGGGTTTAGTTTTATTCTTCCATATGCATATTGAGTTCTCTCAACACCATTTGTTGAAGAGACTCCCTTCCCTAGTGAATGTTTTTGGTGCTTTTGTCAAAAATCAGTTGACTATAAATATATGGATTTACTTCTCGGTTCTTTATTCTGGTCCATTGGTCTATGTATCTGTTTTCGTGCAAGCACCATGCTGTTCTGGTTACTACAGCTTTGTAGTATATTCTGAAGACAAGTCATGTGATGCTTCCAGCTTTGGTTTTTGTTGCTATTCGGAGTAGTTTTGGCTATTTAGGGACTTTTGTAGTTCCATATAAATTTTGTTGTTGTTGTTTTTTTTTTTTCTATTTCTGTGAAGAATGTCATTGGTATTTTGATGGGAATTGCATTGATCCTGTAGATCACTTTTGTTAGTATGTTCATTTTAACAATATTCATTCTGGCAATCCATGAACATGAAATGTCTTTACTTGTGTGTGTGTGTGTCTTCAATTTCTTTCATCAATGTTTTATAGTTTTCCTTGTAGAGATTTGTCACTTCCTTTGTTTAATTTGTTCCTAGGTATATATTTTGGTAGCCATTATAAATAGAATTACTTTCTTGATTTCTTTTTTAGCTAATTCATTGTTGCTGTATAGAAACCCTATAGATTTTGTATATCGATTTTGTATTCTCCAATTTTGTTGAATATGTTAATAAGTTCTAACAGTTTTTTGATGGGACTTTTAGGATTTTCTGTGCATAAGATAATGTAATTTGAAAACAGGGACAATTTGATTTCCACCTCTTCAATTTTGATGCCCTTTATTTCTTTCTCTTGACTATTTGCTATGGCTAGAACTTCAAATATTACTGTGATGAATAAGAGTGGTGAGAGTGGGCATTCTTGTCTTTCCCAGGTCTTAGAGTAAAAGCTTTCTGCTTTTCCCCATTCAGTATGATGTTAGCTGTGGGTTTGTAACATTTGGCCTTTATTGTGTTGAGTTATGTTCCTTTTATACCTAATTTTTTTGAGACTTTTTATCATGAAGTGCTGTTGAATTTTATAAAATGCTTCTTCTGTATCTATTAATATAATTATATGGTTGTTGTCTTTCATTCAATTAATTGATATATCATATTTATTGATTTGCATGTTAAGCCCTCCATGTATCTCTGGGATAAATATGCTTGATCATGGTGAATGATTATGGTGAAGCATGTTGTTTAATTTCTACGTATTTATAGTTTCAAAAGTTCCTTTTGTTATTGATTTCCAGGTTTACTGCATTGTGGTCAGAAAAGGTGCTTAACAGAATTTCAGTTTCTAAAAATTTGTTGATATTTATTTTGTGGCCTAACATATGGTCTATCTTGGAGAATTTTCTATGTGCTAATGAGAAAAATGTTTATTATGCAACTGTTGGATGAAGTGTTCCATAAATGTCTGTTAGATCCAGTTGGTCAAAAGTGCAGTTTAAATTCAGTGCTTCCTGGTTGATTTGCTGTCTAGATGACCTCTCCAATGCTGACAGTAGGGAGTTGAATTTCCCAACTATTATTGTATTGAGGTCTATCTCTCCTTTTAGATACAATAATATTCATTTTATATATGTGAGTGTCCTGGTATTGGGTGCATATATATGCACAATTGTTATATCCTCATGCTGAACTATCCCTTTTCCATTATTTGATGACCTTCCTTGTTTCTTTTTATAATTTTTGATTTATAGTTTGTTTTATTCGACATAAATATAGTACTACTGCTCTCTTTTGGGCACTATTTGCATGAAATATTTTTTGATCCTTTATTTTTAGTCTTTCTGTGTTTTTAAATGGAAAAGTGTTTCTTATAGGCAGCATATATTGAGTCTTTTTTTTTTTTAACTCACTCAGCCAGTTTATATATTTTGATCTACATTCAAGGTTATTATTGGTAGATAGGGACTTACTCCTGTCATTTTGTTAATTGTTTTATGGTTGTTTTGCATATTATTTGTTCCTTTCTTCTTCTTTTATTGTTTATAATTATGGTAGTGATAAGGTTTGATTCTTTTCTCTTCTTTGTGTATGTTCTCTACCAGTAAGTTTTATACATCTGCATATTTTCATAATGGTGGGGCTATTTTCCTTTTGCTTTAAGATGTAGGACTCCTTTGAGCATTTCTTGTGATGTCTGTCTAGTTCCTCAGGTTTTACTTATCTGAGAAAAACTTTATTTCTTCTTCATTACTACACAATAGAATAGCTTTGCTGGGTACAAAATTTTTGGCTGAAAATTTTTTCCCATCACTTTGAAAATATTTTGTTCTCTCCTGGTCCATAAGTTTTCTGCTGAGAAATATGCTATTAGACTAATAGGGATTCTTTTATATCTATCTTGATGCTTTTCTTTTGCTGTTTTTAGAATTCTCTTTTTATCTTTGACATTTAACAGTTTGTCTATAATGTGCCTCGAGGAATACCTTTTAGAGTTGAACATATTTGGATATCTGAGCTTCCTTGGAATAAATAAAGATGTCCATATTTATTCCAAGACTTGGGTTGTTTTTAGCTATTATCCCATGAAGTACTTTTTTTTAACCCTTTCTTCTTTTCTTCTGGAACTCTACAATGTAAATGTTTATTTCCTTAATGCTGTTTCAAGTTTTATAGGCTTTCTTCACTCTTTTTCATTCTGCTTTCTATTTTTCCTCAGACTGGGTAATTTCAGGTAAATTATCTCAAGTTCAGAGATTCTTTCTTCTGCTTAATCAAGGCTGCTGTTGAAGTTCTTGTTTGTATATTTTATTTCATTCATTGCACTCTTCAGCTGCAGGATTTATGGGTATTTTTAAAAATATATCTAACTCTTTGTTAAATTTCTCATTCATATTGTAAATTGCTTTCCTAGTTTTATTGAGCTATCTGTCTTTTCTTATATCTCACTGTGTTTCTTTAATATTTTAATATTTGAATTTGAATGATATTTTGAATTCCTCTTTCTGGAATTCATAGATTTCCTTTTCCCTGGTGTCTTTTACCAGAAAGATAGTGTGTTCCTTTGGTGGTGTCATATTTTCTTCCCTTTTCATGTTTCTTATGTTCCTGCATTTATGTCTGTGCATCTGGTGGAACATTTTCCTCTTCTGAACTTTCTAGAGCAGATTTTGTAGAGGAAGACTTTCACCTGTAATTGGGTCTTAATGTGGTAGTTGGAAAGGTTATGGTGACTCTGATTTTGAGTAGATGCAGTAGTATTGTCTTCATTCTGCCTCTTCAGCTGTGATCAATGTCAGCAATAACTGTGGGTGCCTCAGTGACTCAGGCTGTAGAAGTCTGTGGCAGCTAAGATAACAACGTAGGCTGTTAAAGTCCTCAGTGGCAATGGCTTTTGGGATCCTCTTATTCTCATTTTCCCCACAATGGGAAGACTCAGTTGAGGAGGTCCCTCTTGATGATGGGCCTGACATAACCTTACTGGAACCTTCAGTTTTGTTGGGTTCCAAGTGTAGATGATTGATAGAGTTGTAGAGCCAGGGTTCTAAGCTCAGGTCTTAAGAATCTATTATGGCATCTGGGTCGTGGGGTACAGGTTCACTCACTGTGGAAAAGTTTTATATACATTGCTCACAGAGCCACCTTCTGTGACTCTGAGGCACTACCTAACAGGTGACCCAGGGGCTGGGTGGTAACTTTTATTCTGACCCTGGTGGGCAAGGCACAGTTCTTGGCCCACCTCCAGGAAAGAAGTAGTGCTCTTGAGGTTAGGGCTTAGGGAACAGTGCATGGCTGCAATTCAAAAGCCAGAGCCAAGAGGGCTCAGTGGTAACTCAGGTCCCAGGGGATGAGGCCCTATGCAGCAGTGACTCTAGACTCTGAGACTCTAGACTCTAGACCCTGTGAGGCTAGGTGCATTGGCAGAAAGGACCCAAGATGAGCAGAGTGTAGCTGTCATTGGGGCCCTGGGGATTCAAAACAGCACAGTAATGACTCCACTCCCCAAGGAGAGGAGTGTCTCAGAAGCTCAGTCTCTACAAGGCTAGTCTAGTACCAGGGAAGTAGGACGTGAGAGATGTTTGGCCCATAGGGAAGGGTGTTTCAGCATTTCAGCTCTGCTCTGTTTCCCTGGAACATGGGATATGATATCAGATCAGCACTAGAATACTCAGCTGCTCAGCTCTTCCAAGCCCCAGTTCCCCAGGGATGATGCACTGCTTCAGCTCAGGCTCAGTGAGGTTGACTACTCTGGGCAGCCCAGATATCATTTCCCTAAAATGCATGATGTTGCTTCCACTTAGGTACTTGTGTACATAATTACTCTAGGGGATGAAGGCACAGGTTCCTTGGAGGGAGGGTACTGCTTCAACTTAGGCACTGCTTCAAGATAGGCATGACTATCTGGGCAGCCAAAGTACTGCTTTCCCAGGAGGCAGGGTATCACTTCAACTCAGGCACAGGGGAGATGACGGCTCTGGGTGGCCAAGGCTCCATTTCCCAGGATGCCAGACATTGCTGCAGCATACCTGCAGCACCGGTGGCAGGGTGCAGCATCAACTGGGAGGAGTACATGGCACAGCTCCATGAAAGCACCATTTCCCGGGGAAGCAGTGCATAGCTTCAGCTTGAGTACCTTGGGACAGGTGCGGCAGCAAGTGGAAAGGGTAGATGAAGCAGCTCAGCTAAAGCACTGTTTCCCTGGAAAGGGTGTGCAGCTTTAGCTTGGCCCTGAGAGCAATGGGGAGAAGTGGATGAAGTGGCTCCATTAAGGTAATGTTTTTGTGAAAGACAGTATACAGCTTCAGTTTAGGCCACTAGGGGCAGCGCGCAGCAGCCACCAGGAGAGGTGGATAGAGCTGCTCTGGCAAGCTGCTATTTCCCAGGGAAGGAGTGTTCTACTTCAGCTCCAGCCCATGGGGGCTGGGTGTAGCCTTGACTTGGAGGGGTGGATGGAGTGGCTTCACCACTACTTGTCCCCATGGAAAAAGGTGAAACAGCTCATCTCAGCTCTGCTTGGGGTTGTTTGGGCCATCAGGTATGGGTGGTTCTACAGCAGCTTAGCCTCAGGGATAAAAGGGTACCACGGCCACTTGTCCCCAGAGCAAGATAGACTCCAGTAATAGTCCTAGTTCCAAGTCAACATACCATAGTAGCTGCGTGGACCACAAGGGGCAAGGCATCGTGTCGCTCCTTCTCTGGGAGGGGCACAGCTTTGTGGACCACCAGCCGCTCCCTCAGCTGGGCCTAGTGCCTGTGAGAACTGCCAAGGTCCCCAGTGGTGAGGGCTGTAGGTGTTCAGCGTGTTGATAAGGGCACTGGGATCCTCTTACTGACCTTATCTCCATAGGGGGAAGTTCCTTCTGACTCCCAGCTGATCCCGGCTTGGGGATGGAATGGTCCATTTCTTTCTTTCTGTGGCTGTCCTCAGATTTTGTACCTGCCAGGGTTGCTGTGACTTCTTTGATGTACTCTGGTGTTCTTTTTAAGTTTTTCATTTAAGTGTAGTAAGCACATTTAAATGTATTTAATTATTATTTAAATGTCGCTATTTATGTTTAGTTTTATCTGTCTTTGTTGGGGGCAGGGAACAAGTGGTAGGGCCTCTAGTCAGCCATCTTGCTGATGTCTGAGAATGCCTACCCCTTGTGAGATAACTTCATTTGTTCTGTGAGGAAACAGACATCTTGAGGCTGAGAAGGACATTGCCCTTAGAGTCCTGAAGGCTACAAGCTTCATCTATATCCACCCTGACAGTTCTGAGATGGTGGGCATATCATCTAATTTCTTTACTTTCTTCATCAATAAAGAGATGATAATAATAATTCTACTAACCTATAAAATTATTATGAATATAAAATGCTTTGAAAATCGGTGTAAAGTTTACTTGCAATATTATGGTGATTTTTCAACATATATTTGAAATTGCCCCCGAAATGTGTTTATGCCTCCACATTTAAAGTGAACAGGAAAAACACATAATTATGAACCCTAAGCTCAAAAGGACTTACTCCTTCATTATAACCAGCAGCTACCTGGGGAACTATTGAGAGCACAAACAAAGATTATAATTTAAAGGTTCAGAAATGGAAATAAGGAGGTAGCAATAAATAACAAGGCCAGTTTAGAGCAGAGTTGGCAGCCTCACAAACTTAAAGAAGCCAGACAGGTAATGTAAACAAAGCAGACAAAAGTAAGAAGGAGAGGAGCAGAGACACAGGGAAGATAGTCATTGATACAATAGTTGAGGATAATGATAGGGAGTAGCAGGGGTTGTAGTGCATGGGGGAAGTAGAAGCAGAATTTGATTCAGTCTAGAAATTGTTGCTCTTCAATTGCCTGCTGATGGTTGCCACACAGAGACACATGCCCAGCAAGCTAGATCATCCAAGGAAGAAATATAGATTTTTACGTAAAATATTATTGTATCATTATGTGGCTAGGCCAGGCTATACTGTGATAACCAATGACTCTCCAAATGACAGTGGCTTAACAAAAGCTTATTTATCTCTCTTTGAAGTACTCAGGGAATCTGGGTAACTCTCCAGGGCAGCTTCCCTTTCTGCATCAACTCAGCCATCCCAGCTCCACCATCTCAATGTCAGGTCTCCACTTTCCCAGTGGCCACATGTTATGGGTTGAATTGCATCCTCCCAAAAAAGATATGTTTGAGGCTTAACCCACAGTACCTCAGAATGTGACCTTATTTAGAAACATGATTTAGTGGGCCCTGACCCAATAGAACTTCCTTCCTTACAAAAAGGGGGAATTTTGGACACAGGGAGAGACATGTACACGGGGAAAACATCATGTGAAGATTGGAGTGATGTTGTCACAAGCCGAGGAACCACCAGGACCTCAGATAGAGACCTGGAACAGATCCTCCCCGGTCCCCTCACAGGGAACACGACCCTGCCAGCACCTTTAGTTCAAGCTTCTAGCCTCTAGAAGTGTGAGACAACAAATATCTGTTATGGAAGCCTCTCAGTTTATGGTACTTTGTTATAGCAGCCCTAGGAAATGAGGACACCAAGAAACAGAAAGACTGGGTCATCACAGAGGAGGTTTTCCCTGTCTCAGCCTCAAGGACACATGTCATTTCTACTCACAGTCTGTTGGCCAGGGCAGTCATGTGGCTCCACCTACTAATGAGGGACTGAGAGATGTGCCCAGAAGAGATTAAGTGAACGTTGGTGAGCACTCATAATATCTACTCTGCTTTTTAGAGTGTTAGCAACCAAATCAGTTTGGGAAAGAAAGAAAATAAAACTGAGCAAACTGACACTATATGAGCCAAACAAACTTTCCCTTGTTCTGGGTCTCACCAATGTGTTCCAGCCTGGGACCTGCTCCTCAGGGCAAACCCACAGGCAGTGCCATGGAGTGGGGTTTGCGTTTCTAGGGGAATGTAGATTTTAGTCATGGACAAGGAATAAGCACTGCTGGTATATGGAGCCTTTGGTATCAAGTGGAGGTCTTGGATGGGGAAATGATTCCAGAACATGAGACTTAGAGAAGCATGGGAGACTTGGAAAGGGGAGGATTCAAAGACCACCACCCACTAACAGTTTTTACCTGGAGCTGTTTTTCTTTATTTGTTTGTTTGTTTAATCCTATGTTCCTCTATCCTCTTTTTCTCCTCTTCTGAATACATACTTTATTGCCCCTGGAAACCAAATCAGTCCTACTAAGTTCATCTGAATTATAGGTGAAGTTGGTTTTGAAAGGATGACCTTGAGAAGCTGCCCACCATTTATGCATTACTTCTGGAAACATACAATCTAAATTTCAAACAACTATCCTAGAAAATAATTTTTATGAAATAGCACATTGGCAAATGTGGGACCTTATGTGTGTGTATGCACGAACATATTTACCACTTTGATATATATTCAACCTAGCAACAGCATTTTAAAATTATTTGTATGCAGTATACTTTACTCATGTGCATATAATTTAAAAATAATCTATCTAGGTTCTTTCAACTGAATTTCTCTTAGAATATATATCATATTAACTTGGCTTATGGATCTTGTTCAAAATTATTCTTAAAGAACATGCTTGGTCGGTTTCACTAAGCCAAATTTTTTTTGAATATTCTAAAAAATAAGAGAAGGAAATGAGACAAATTGTACTTTTCATATACTGTGGCACAAGCTAGAAAAATATAATTGGGCTTCAGGCCAAGTTCTGAAGGCAATTGGAGCTGCTTATGTCAATTGGGCATAATTATTCCTCAACTCCTGTTGACAGAAAGAAAAATTGGTAGTGATCTGCTTTCCCATGCCTGGGATTCAGAGAGAATATTTGGGCTCCAGATCACGGCAGATGGGTACGTGCAGAAGCCACTGATTTGTCATTTGCAGGGAACAGGGAATCCTCCAGTTTGGAGGAGGCCTTGTATATCAGTTGCCTTGGGCCATCTGTTCTATAGTTGAAGGCAGCACCATACACTCAGTAAATGTTTGTGGAATGAATAATGAATCTTTCCTAGAGAGCTTCCCTGTATGTGTGTCTGCCTGTTCTTTTCACCTGACTACCCACATGGTCCATTCTCTGGTGACTATGGGGAAGTGCACACTGAACAGGCTAAGGTTCTACCCCAGGTTGATTTACTGAGCCAGTATTTAGTGAACCTACTAGGTGCTAAGAGTTGTGCTAAGTCCCAGATGTGTAGTTAACAGTAGCCCAACCTGGAAAAATGTGTTTGTCTTGAAAAAGAGGGAGATAACTGAGCAGGGCAAAAGCCCCCAGTAAAGCAGAAGTCATAATGTGAAGAATTTAGTCCAGGGCTTGTAGGGACAGCAGAGGAAGAGTCTAAGCATTCTGACTTTGTTTGACTTCAGGGACATAATCTGTTTATACAGAAGATTCTTATGCCTGATGTTATTTCTTCTTCCTGAACACTGGATTGTACACCCCGATTCCTTGTGAACTTTAGGCCACAAGTTTCCTACATTCTATTTTCAACTTACCTATTAACTGGCACATGCCTCTTCACATATAAATGTGCATACGTCTTTTACCTGAACAAAACCAAATTCTTGATTTGCTTATGAGTTCCTTCTAGCTTCTATTTTTCCCTTGTCATTTCCTGTCCAGTCAAGAAATTTAAAGGGTTAATTTACTCAATGCCTCCTCTTCCTCATATTACACTACCAGTGTGGCTTCGTGGCTTCCCTATGCTACAACTGTTCCAATGGAGGTCACTCATGATATCTTCATGTGAATCCATTTTGAAATCCACATAGTGAATGTTTTGGTGACGTTTGACCCTGCTGATCAAGCCTTTCCTGAAATCCTGGCGTTAGTGGCCTCAAATGCTCTTGATTTTTCAATTCCCTTCCTGGTTCTTATTCTCAAGCACCTTTCTGAGTAATGCTTATTCCACCCACTCTTTAAATGACATATTCTAGGGTTTAGATTTTGGCCATCTCTCCTTTTCATTCTGCTTACTTTCCGTGGATGACTTCATCCACCTTCACATCCTTAGCTAGCCTCTATCCATGCTGACAATTCCCAAATCTGTATTTCGAGCCTAGATTTCTTTCCTGAGCCAGGCTATGTACCTACTATATGCTTAATTTCTCTGCTGGTAGGTCCCCTAGGAAACTAAAAATCAACAGTTAAATAATGAACCCTTTGTCTTTCCCCTGTATACTGCTTTCTCTCCACCTCAATGCATAGCGTTATTCCTTACTCAGTTACCTCAGTCATACCACTGTTTAATCAGTTATCACATCTTGTCAATTCTACCAACTTAAACATTTCCAGATACTTCTCTTTTTTTCTTTTCTTTCTCTCTCTTTCTTGTTCCGTTTTGTTTTTGTTGGCAGGGTCTTACTCTGTCACCCATGCTATAGTGCAGTGATGCAGTCACAGTTTACTGCAGCCATAACCACCTGAGCTCAGGTGATACTCCCATCTCAGCCTCCTGGGTAGCTGGGGCTACAGGTGCACTCTACCATGCCCAACTAATTTTTTAATATTTTTAGTAGAGACAGCGTTTTGTCATTGATTTTGGCTGTGTTACCACCCAAATCTCATCTTGAATTGTAATTCTCACAATTCCCATGTGTCATGGGAGGAACCCAATGGGAGATGATTGAATTATGGGGCGGGGGTCTTTCCTGCACTGTTCTTGTGATGTTGAATGAGTCTCACAAGATATGATGGTTTTAAAAATGGGAGTTTTCCTTGTACAAGCTCTCTCGTTGCCTGCTGCCATCCACGTAAGATGTGACTTGCTCCTCCTTGCCTTCTTTCATTATTGTGAGGCCTCCTCAGACACATGGAACTGTAAGTCCAATAAACCTCTTTCTTCTGTAAATTGTCCAGTCTCAGGTATGTCTTTATCACCAGCATAAAAATGAACTAATACAGTAAATTGGTACCAGTAGAGTGGACACAGCTGAAAAGATATCTGAAAATGTGGAAGCAGCTTTGGAACTTGGTAACAGAAAGAGGTTGGAATAGTTCAGAGGGCTCAAAAGAAGATATGAAAATGTGGAAAAGCGTGGAACTCTCTAGAGACTTGTCGAATGGCTTTGACCAAAATGCTGATAATGACATGGATAATGAAATCCAGGCTAAAGTGGTCTCAGATGGAGATGAGAGACTTGTTAAGCACTAGAGCAAAGGTGACTCTTACTATGTTTTAGCAAAGAGACTGGCAGCATTTTGCCCCTGCCCTAGAGATTTATGGAACTCTGAACTTGAGAGAGATGATTTAGGGTATCTGGCAGAAGAAATTTCTAAGCAGCAAAGCATTCAAGAGGTAACTTGGGTGCTGCTAAAGGCATTCAGTTTTATAAAGGAAGCAGAAAATAAAAGTTGGGAAAATTTGTAGCCTGACAATATGATAAAAAAGAAAAACTCATTTTGTGAGGAGAAATTCAAGCCAGTTGCAGAAATTTGCATAAGTAATGAGGAGCCGAATGTTAATCCTCAAGACAGTGGTGGACATGTGTCCAGGGCATGTCAGAGGTCTTCACGGCAGCCCCTCCCATCACAGGCCCCAAGGCCTATGAGAAAATGGTTTTGTGGGCTGGGCCCAGAGTCCCAGTGCTATGTGCAGAATGGTGGTTTGGTGTACCACATCCCAGCCACTCTAGCTGTGGCTGAAAGGGGCCAACATAGACCTTGGGCTGTGGCTTCAGAGGGTGCAAGCTTCAAGCCTACACATCTCCTAGTCCTGCTTGCTGTTATTTCTAGGCTAGATGGGGCCGTGTGGCTCTTTCTGGCCTATTGGCCATGAGTGGAAGTGGCTTGTATCAATTCTGGGGTGAGGCCCGATTCTCCAAAGTCTCTTTCTCTTCTGAGGTAAACCCCAAAGCCCTGTCTTGACATGACAGAGCCTGGGTCCCTGAATAACTAGGAGGATCGAACTTCTTTCTAGTCTTCAGTAGCTATGTGGATAAGCAATAAAGTTTTGTAGTTTTAAAGTCACTGAGATTTTGGGATTGTTGTCACCACAGAATGATCAGTTCTATCATTACTATTTAATTCCCTTGTCTCTTCCTACACAGGGAAGTCCGGGGGTCCATTGCAGCAATCCCATCTCCTGTACAAAGAGAATGTGCAAAATCAAAGGGAGACCTGGTACTTTTCAGCAGTCTAGATAATCTCTATCAACACACAGTAAGACTGCCAGATGCCAGCTGCTCAATCAGGTCTTACTGGGCTACTAAGTATATATAAAGGATATTTTATTTCCTTGAAGACCTTAAATGTCTACATTGGAGAGACAAGAAGGAGAAACCTATAATCAACAAAAATACATACAAATACATGCAGTAATTATGCGAGTACATTGTAGGGGTGGTTAGCAACTGAATAATATTAATCAGGGATGTGGAGGGTAGACCTTGAACTGCCACCTCCAAGTTGGAAGGACTTATTGCAGAGTTTTTCAGCCCCAGCACTATTAACAATTTGGGCTGGATAATTCTTTGTTTGGGGGACTGTCTTGTGCATTGAAGATGTTTAGGATGTTAGCAGCATCCCTGGTTTCTACTTTAGCTGCCAATAGCATCACCATCTCATTCCAGTGCGAAAACCAATAGTGTCTCCAGATATTACCTTAAGTCCCCTGGGGGAAAAATCTCCCCTCACTTGAGAACTACTGGTTTGTTGAATGCAGCTGCGATGATCTCATCTATTTCTACTAGGAGCTAAACAAGTTTAGCTTTGGGAAAAGTGGCAGATGCTTACACAGCAGATTTAAAAAGCACCAGGAATGTCAGTCTACAAATCTCTCTCCTCTCTGAAAGATACCTTCTCTGGAAACCTTGGATGGGGATTCCTTTTTGTAAAATCAGAGAAGCCTTGCTGTCAATATCCAATGTCCTTGGGAAGGATTACACAGGAAGCTCTAACCAAGCATTTATACATCATCAAAAGGAGTATCTGAGAATAAATTTGAACCAAGAAGTAGAAAAAAGTAGCAAGGCACTCCATGCTGAAAAAGCAGCAAGGCCAAGGAGGCAGAACTGATAGTAGGAAGGGACAGGGCCTCATAAATAGTGTTGCCCCAGGCTAGCCCGGGATGAGAGCCTGGATGTTTTCATGGGGAGGAGGAGGAGTGAGTGAGGATTTTGAAATTCATGAAGAGAGTGTACAAAGCTGAGTTGGATGCAAGCTTCAGGGAGCTCTTAGGATACTAGGTAAGGGGATAAAGAAAAGCCAAGAAGATAAAATCCTCAGGACCCCAGCATGTGTCTAAGGCCTGCTGCTGTGGCTGTGGCCTTCTTCTGTGGCCTCATCTCCCTGCTCCCTATCATGCTTGGGGCTCAACTATCCTGGCCTTCTTCCCACTCTTGAGATGCTCTGCAATTGTTTTTGCTTTTCTACATGCTGATCCACCTCCCTAGAACCAGTCCCCCAACCCTGCCCCAGTTCTTCTCTATGCCCTCTGCCTAATTATCTGCTACTCATGCTTCAGAATTCTCATGCTCAACCTATTATTTCCTCTGGGTGCTTCACAGCATCCTGCTTTTAATAGCACATCTCTCAATTTATAATTAGATACTGATTTGTGAGATTTTTTTTTATTTGTGACAATCTCCCTCCCAAACCTGAAGTCCCAATGATGGTAAAAAATGTGTCAGTTTTGCTCATCGTGATCTCCGTAGAACATAACTTCAGGGTTGGAATATAGTATGTGCTCAATAAGCATTTTTGAATGAACTTATGAGAGTCTGGATTTTCCTACTCCATAATTGTGTCTGGTTGAGTTGAGGCAGAATCCAGAATGATAGAAAAAAGGTAGGAAGGGGAAATTAAAAAAATTACAACCAAAAGCACAAACTCATCGCATCAATAGTTTTATCTTTGTTATTTATAAAGTCTTATTCTCCATGATCATATTCTAGCCTACTAAAAAAGTAGCATTCCTTAACTGTTAATATGGTTTGGCTATGTCTCATCTTGAATTGTAACTCCCATAATTCCCACATATCCTGGGAGGAATCTGGTGGGAGGTGATTGAATTCTGCAGGCAGGTCTTTCCTGTGCTGTTCTTGTGATAGTGAATAAGTCTCATGAGATCTGATGGTTTTGTAAAAGGGAGTTTCCCTGCACAAGCTCTCTTTCTTGTCTGCTGCCATGTGAGACATGCCTTTCACCTTCCACCATGACTGTGAGGCCTTCCCATCCACGTGGAACTGTAAGTTCAAAAACCTCTTTCTTTTGTAAATTGCCTAGTCTTGGGTATGTTTTTATCAGCAGCAGCATGAAAATGAACTAATAAACCTGTACAATCAAAGTTACTCCGGAAAGGTGTCAATAATTAGGTTATAGGAATGTTTTGGCCAGACACCACATTATTATTTCATATAGTATTGAATCCTTTTGACCAAGGGAGCCCTGGGTATGTGAGCTCAATACACTTGAATCTCAGCTGGGCAGAAAGCAGTTTCTATTTCCATGTTTATCTTCCTGAGTTGACCCAATAGTGCAGAAGCAAACCCATAACCCTGCGGACTGCTCATAGAGTGCTGGATATCCCTCAACATTTCATATCATTCACCATTCAGATCATGATGATCTCCCAGGATGGTTGAATTTGGGATTGAAGAACTGTATTTAGATGGATTATGTGATAGGCTGTTTTGGCATTGATACAAAAAATACCTGAGGCTGAGTAATTTACAAAGAAAAGAATTTTAATTGGCTCACATTTCTGCAGGCTGTACAAGTATGACACCAGCATCTGCTTGGTTTCTGGGGAGGCCTCAGGGAGTTTTCTCATAGAGGAGAGTGAAGCAGGAGCAAGCATGTCATGTGGCAAGAGCAGGAGCAAGGGGTGAGGAGGTGCTACACATTTCTAAACAACCAGCTTTCATGAGCGCTCACTCTAGTGAAGATAGCACCAAGCCATGGGGGATCCACTCTGATGGCCCAAACACCTCCCACCAGGCCCCACCTCCAATATTGAGGATTACATTTCAATATGAGATTTGGGGAAGGCTAATGTCCAAACCACATCAGACTATGTTTAGGGTTAGCTGGTAACACTGAAGTTCTCTGTTGCTATATGGCTATCCTTTTCTCTACTTCAGATATTCTATACCATAAATTCAATTTCTTCTAGATGTGTCCTTATTTATGGGATTAGCTAATACTAGAAAACAAATGAAAACAGTATATTCTGTGAGTTATAACTTATCAAATCTAATTTCTTGAGTATTAAAGTCAAGGCTTAATCAACAACCTTTGTAATGTGCTGATCTCCATTTCTGTCTAGTCTAACACTATAACCGCAGCCCATTTGCATTGTGCTAGGAGCTGAGGTTATGATGTTGGACTAGACTTGGGGATTATAGACTAGAATTCTAGAATCTTGGAATAGTTGAATGGCTCGCTCTATCTATCTATCTATCTATCTATCTATCTATCTATCATCATCATCATCTATCTATCATCTATCTATATCTACTTTCTATCTATCTATCTATCTATCTATCTATCTATCTATCTATCTATCTATCTATCTATTCTAGCAAGGATTATGCTCAGAAATAAAATAATCAAGCAAAGTTCCAATTCAATGGCAGTTTAAGTAAAAACACTAAGCTCTTAACAATAAATACTGATCAAAAGGAAAGAAAATTTTACCTGAATACAGATAGGAGAAGAAAACTTTAAGATGTTTTAATTACTTTATCTCTTCAGGAATGGAGATTATTTTCTTGACAAGAATTAACAATGCACAATATCCTTCCTTTAATAGTTACTGCTCTTGTATAAACACATATGCACATATACTAATGTGTATATATGTATACATATATATGATGTTTAGGAATTGAGGTGAATTTTATTCTTCTGTATCTGATATGGACTGGTTTTACAAACCTCCAAAGGTAAATGAGGTCTGGTGATGGGCCTGAATATCTAAATTGGAATAATCCTGGAAACTCAAGATCATAAAGGAGTCACATTTATCTCATAGCCATTCCTCAATCTTCTCTGGCTTCCTCCTCTCGTAAATGAAAGCTATTCTCTTGCTAGATACAAGTATATGTAAAACATAGTTCCATTGCCCAGGAATGAAGCATACTCTGGATAGTCTTTAATGATCCCCTTTTCTCCATCTCCCTCACTATCTCACTGACATGCTTGGGTCTGGGACATTAAAGATTAGCCAGAAGGCATCCCCAACATGACTCATGTGTTAGCCTCAGTTCTCCAGGAAGTGGATACCAAGACAGGATTTTCTTAGGGAAATTGCCTGATAAAATGAGAAGGGAGTTGAGAGAGGGAAAAGGGCTGTCAGATCATGATGCAAGTCTGACCCTGAGAGAAGGAAAGAGGAAGGAAAGATTGGGCGTAAAGATTCTAGACTGCTTAGCAAGCTAAGGAAAGTCCTAAGAAAAGTTTGGCAAGCCTCTTGGGGAGTCCTTAAGCCAGCGTCACCCACCAGTGGTGTCCTCTGTCTCTCAAGAAAGGGCCTGCCTTAGAGTTCACGCTATGCCTAGTTATTGCCTAGGAGCAGCCTGTGGGACAAGTAGCCTTGGTGCCATAGCAGTGATGGATTTCAGTGAATGTCAGAGCCCAGGAGCAGCTTGGGGCCCTTGGTCAATTAGACTCCCTGCAGTTGGAAGTCTGTGTGGTACATTCTCATAACCACCACAGCTTGTGATTCATTCAGAAGTTGGTTTGGAAAACATGCCTCCTTTATGCAACAGATGGGAATGTTTTCAAGATTCTGAGCAAACATTTGGTAGGACAGATGCCAGTCTCAATTACCATAATTTCTTTCCAGAATACTGATAGCCTTCTATACAGATGAAGTCATAGAAGAAATGATATTTCAGGAATGGAGTACATTTTGTTCTTCTGTACCTGATGCGAGCAAGTTTTACGAACCCCAAAAGGTATATGAGGTCTGATGATGGGCTCAAGTATTTGAAATTGGAAAAATCCTAGAAAATCAAGGCCATAGAATAGTCATATTTATCTCTTAGCCCTTTTTGTTTCTTCTCTTGCTTTATCCTCTCTCATGACTGAAGCCAGTTTTCTTGTTAGACAGAAAGAACTTCCCAACATGGATTGACTTTTTAATCTTCACCATCTTTCTAGTTAGGTAATTTAAAAAGCTGTAAAAACTACATGTCTTAGGCCCATGCATACAAATTTCGTTCTGCCAATTAGGTGCACTTGGGCTAAGATTTCAAAGAAAGGAGGCAGGTGCCATTTTCCTATGGCTGTTGTTGCCAGGAAGCTGGGTCATGACATGTGAGTGTTGGAAGAGTTGGGGTGATGGAAGCCCTGTCTAGTCACCAGCTTTGTGAGTATGAAAGGAAGTTGTGGCCATAGTCAAAGCAGCACCTTCCTTATCTTTGGGTAACTAAATGGACAGATAAACATTTGTTAAATCAATAAACACATGAATGAATGAAGAACAAATGAATACATGAAATAATAAAGCATAATCTTTCCTTGGGGGAGTCATAGTGGGGTAACCTTGAAATCTATAGTTGAGGGGCAGCTCCCTGACCGATTCTCTTCCAGTCTTCTCAATATCTTCTTAAGCTCTAATACCCAACATTAAACTCCATGCTTGAACTCTCTGGAATAGGTTCTGTTTTCTGCATTCAACCCACATATACAGCATTTAAATTCCCCATAAAGAGGTTTTTTTTTTTTTTTTAAATGAAGTCTTGCTGTGTCACCCAGGCTGGAGTGCAGTGGTACAGTCTCAGCTCACTGCACCTCTGCCTTCTGGATCCAAGCAAATCTGTCTCAGCTTCTCAAGTAGTTGGGATTACAAGTGCCTGCCACTGTGCCCAGCTAATTTTTGTATTTTTAGTAGAGACAGGGTTTCACCATGTTGGCCAGGCTGGTCTTGAACTCCTGACCTTGTGATCTGCCCACCTCAGCCTCCCAAAATGCTGGGATTACAGGTATAAGCCATCATGCCCGGCCAGGAAGGTTGTTGTTTTTAAATAGTTCATTTGTCTGTTCATTCATTCATTCAAATGTTTATTTTTACATTTAGTTATTGAATATTGGCCTTGTGCCAAGCACTGTGTAAGGCACTGAGGATTCTCTGAAGCCCTTAAGAAGTTTACAGTTGAAAGCCAGGGTTTGTGATGGGGTGGATGAGGCTACAAAGAATTATTAATGACTGAAAAGGCCAGAGTAGAATAACTAATTTGGAGAAAGAAGGAAAACTAATATTTACTGAGCATACATTATATGTTAGGTATTTTGATGTGATTTTACATAGGTTATCATATTTAGTCATCACAACAATCCAGTGAAGCAGATTATTATCCCCATTTTGCAGCTGTGCAAACTAAAACTCAAAATCTTCTTCCCAGAGCATCTGAATCAGGATCCACCTGACCCCAAACTCCATACTGTTGAAAAGTAAATGTTAGTAACCTTAGACAGTGCTTTGCAATTGCCATGTCCTCTGAAGACGTGCATGAAAAGCAAGGCTTTGGTGCTTCATCAGGTTCTCAGAGTCTCTGTAGTCCACCCAGCATCCTTTAATTAATTTCTACTTTCTCTTTCATTTTCATTCCTATTATTTTTTCTTTCCTTTTTGTTTGCTTTGGCCTGCCCGTCAAATCCTTTTCTCTAACTTTCATTCTGCTTCTAATTTTCCCTTTACCACTTTCCCTTTCACTTTGGGCCTCTTGCATTTCTGTCTGTTCATCTCTTCTTTCTCTCTTCTTCCCTGTATCATATCCTTTCTGCCTCATTTCTCTCTCTGGGCTCCTTCAGGCTCTTTGTCTGTCTGTCTGTATCATTTTCTCGGTCTGCCCATTACATATCCCAAAGAGAGTCCCTGACTTAGAGCACTTGAGCCTCTATATTTCTGGTTCCATGTTCAAGTTGAGGGACAGATTATTTTACTTTCTGTCTCGGTTCTGCCTTTGGATGCTTTCTGCTTTGGATGCCTTTCCAAAATCAGAACATGGTTCACTCATAACCAAATTTTCCTGGTTGTCAGTGAAAATGCTCCTTTGTACATAAGAATTTTGACTTTCCATAATTATCATAATCTGTTTTTACCACGTTATTCTTACTCTCATGAAACTCTGCCTGGTGAAACCATTCTTCCTTCTCTGCCTGGCCCTGAAAAGAAGGAATGGCTTTGCAGATGTGTCAGCTGCAAAAGACCGCCCACACATTGGGATGGCATGGAGTGTGGAAATCGTTGTCAGATTTTTTAAAGTATTATTCTTTACCTGGGATGCAAATACAATGAGAAACAGAAAACTCAAATTGGATCCTGCTCCCAATCTTCTCTCATGCTATTATCACATTTAGTAATTACGGGACTCTTTGCTGAAACTTCCCTCTCTGCTGATGGGCAGTGCACCCTTGCTGGGCATCTTCAGGGAGGAGGAGTGGTGGTATACAGGGTAAAAGGGCAGTGTTTAAAAAGATCATCTTTAGAAAAGGAAAGGGATCCTATCCTATGATACTTTGTTTTTTAAAAGTAATTTTACCTTTTGAAAAGACCTACATTTTCTTTTGTTTTCTTCTGAACTGGAAGGGTGAAACTAGTGAAATTATGGATCAATTTTACTCTTTGTCTTTATTTTCCTTGATTGTCAGACTTTATCCTAATACTTTGCTTACCTGTCTCTCAAGACTAGCAGAATAGTGACCCTCCAAAACTTCCAAATCCCCTTTCCAAAATTTCAACAATAGAGATGTAGATTAGTGTTTTATATTTTGTGGTAAGCACCTTAACCTTTCAAAGAATGAAATAATCACAAATGAATGATATAATTCAAGAGCTCATTTTCTCTCCATTTAATAATAACATAAATGGGTGGAGTTAGGTGGTTTCTTCCAAATAAATCACCCTTTCTTGGCCCTTAGACTAAAAGGGCCTTTTTCCATTTCCATGTGAATGGCTGCTGAAAAGTTAATGGGATCCAAGACTGAATTAGCAAACAAGTTATACAGTTCAAGGGAAATAAAGTTCCATTGTGCTTTGTCATAGTGAGCTCGGCGTTCAGACTTCAAGATCACTCATTTTAGGAATAATCTACAAACTGAAATTTATACAGGACAATTAAAGGGATAAGGTAGATGAAACCTACATATGTAAGAACTGGTGAAGTAACTAAGTTGGTAAAGAGAAGGGGCTAGAGTAACAAACAAGGGAGACGTAGAAGTCAGTAGAAGACAGTGTTATACTTACCACAGTGTGGAATTTATCTTTTAGTTTAAAACCTAGGACATTGAGACATAATAGTAATAAGAACAATTCTTTAATGAGTATTTAGTTCTTACATGTGGTGCTTCATATTCATTTTGTTTGTTTTAATCATATTACAGCCTTAGAGGTAGGCATGATTATATCCATTTAACAAGTGAGAAACCTGAGTCTTAGAAAAGTTATTATTTAGCCCCAAGTCAGGCAGTTCATACAGGTCAGAGCAAAAATCCAAAGTCAGGTTCTTCTGACTCTAAAGGCATCTCCCTGAAAGACAGTACAAGTATTCCTCAAAAGGAAGAGATGGTTAGCAAATAGCAAACAAAAAGTCTGTTGTTTTATGAGTGGCTGTGTTATTATATCTTCTCACTACATACGATGAGAAACAGCACTACCTCTTACTTCCATGCATTAGCAAGGTAAATGCATCTCACTCATCTCAATTTACAGAGCAGATGCCATGGCATGAGTTCAATGGAAATTTTCTCCCTTGGGTTCTGATCTATTGCTGATGTGAGAAAGACAGAATGGTCAGAGCAACTTCTAATTAAATAGTTCAGAGCTTCATTAGGAAGATGTGGCTGGATGCAGGACTCGACAGGCAAGTGTTGACATCACAGTTGACACTAATTGGTTCCTTGGCTGGCAACCTTGGCACAACATGGGAACTGGACACTGAGGGGAAGGGAGGGGAGGGAAACCAGGCTTGCTGAAACCACTTCCAAGGCAGACTCAGAGACCATCACTATGGGTCAGGAAGGAAATTCCCACAGGCACAAATTAGGGACAAGGGTCGAGTTTGTTGCTTTGGCTTTCACTGCCTTAGAGAGTGGGTGGTCTTCTAGACCCAGGGCACTTCCATTGCAGTTGACATGCCTTCAATGTGTGCTTGTGTGTGTGTGCACTCAGAGCATGGAGGAACACAATATAGCAGAGTCCTGGTGTCTCTGTCATAGAGACCAACCTATTTAATTAATTTTCCTCCTTTGAGATGTGATAAATATTCAGGAGACCAGGCCACCCAGAAGGCTTTCGATATGAAAATAAGTTCTTGCCACTTTCTCTTAATAGCCAGAGCAGGTGAAAAGATGTGAGTGCCCATGTATTCAGTCCCAGCTCTATGGCAGAAGTTCTGTGTTGGATTCTCACTACTCTGTGGGACCTTTCTGATTCAGGGACTTGGGAGTTGACTATTTCATGCCCAAGATCACACAGGCCACCCTGAGACCAGAAAATACTAATATAAACCATAGATCTTCCAAATAGTTAAGAAATCTGTTAAATATCAGGATTCTGGGTCTATCACTGATTTATCTTTATACTTTTCTCCCTGAGATCCTGAACAATGAAAACAATATTTTGATTTCACAAGGCACAGCTTACTACTATTTTCTCCATTTTATAGTTGATGAAGCTGAGACTTAGAGAATAGGAAGGACTTTTGCAAGGTCCTACTATTGGTAAGAGGCACAGCAATGACGTTTCATTCGGTTGACCCTAAATTTAATACTTTTTATACTATGTGACTTTTTAAAAAATAACATTATTGCCTCTTTCCCACTTGTTCTGCATTCTCTGTCTTGTCACCAAATAATTTTGGTCAAGTTTCCATATGTGCTTGATATGTTTGATATAAAGGGTATGTGTATGATATCAAACATATCAAGCACATATGGAAACTTGACCAAAATTATTACATGAGGTAATTGAAACACAATTGAACAGTGGTTACATGAGGTAATTACACAAGGTAATTCAAAAATAATTGAACAGCGGTTAACCTCATACACAGCACATTGTCTAACTTCTAGCAAGGAGGCTTCAAGAAATTTGTTTATACCACCTTCCCTGTGGCCCTAAGTAAATGAATGAGGGCATAATGGCTGCCACGGACCTACAAAGAGTCTGGAATGAATTAGACATCAGAAGTGATGTGTGTCCTATGAAATGAGGGTTGGATACTGAGCATTTGTAAGATTATAGAATCTTGTGACAGATCCTTTATAGATTGGTTTTTACTACTTGTTCATCTGTAGCTAGTTACAAAGTAATGCATTTTTCAAAGTGTTTATTTCTTTTTAAATTACTCTGTATATTTTTTACTCATATCTGCCTTTCAGCCCCAGTCGAATTCCATCAAAAGGGAGGCATCTCATGTTGGGTTTTTGTTTTTGTTTTTTTTTTTTTGGTTTGTGTGTGTGTGTGTGTGTGTGTGTGTGTGTGTGTGTGTGTGTGTAACTTGAAGCAATACTTTAAAAAGTCTGCAATCATTAGCAGCAGTAAAAAAAATTATTGTATAAAGTACTTTTTTCTATGGGCTTAATAAGTTGATGTATTTCTGAGGAGGAGGTTGTCACTGTCTCTAAATCTAATTGGTTTTTTAAATTCTGGAATATTATGTATTCTGCCTTCCTAATCTGTTCCAGGTAGCTGAACTCTGTTGCCTTGAGTACTTTTGTATGGCAAGACTATCTCGCCCTTTAGTCACTGGGACAGCTGGCCTTGTCATGGTTCCTGTGGAAACTCTACAATCCTTGAGCTGAGGCTCTTCCACCCTGGCTGGTTAACTAAGGGTGTGATCTTATCCCCAGAGGCCTGCCTCAGGGCATGCTTCCTCTGCTTTGGATTTAGCTGTCTGAGTAAATGAGTACCAACTGAGTGAGATTTCTCTGTCTTCTGACTCATGAGAGAAGCACATCAAGTGGTGTGCTTTGAGAAGGAAAAGGATTCACTCAATGAGCACACTGACATTTTGACACCTTGTCAGCTAGGAACCAGGGGCCTCTGAACTGCAGCCTTCACCTCATTTTATTCTCAAGGGATGCCCTCTCTTCTTGTCTCAGGTTAAAGTGACTGTAGCTTCTTCTTCTTCTTTTCAATGGAGTCTCTCTCTGTCGCCCGGCTGGAATGCAACAGCATGATCTCGGCTCATTGCAACCTCCAACTCAGGCCTCAAGCGATTCTTCCACCCCAGCCTCCCGAGTACCTGGGATCACAGGCACCCGTCATCATGCTTGGTTAATTTTTGTATTTTTCTAGAGACGGGGTTTCACCATGTTGACCAGGCAGGACTTGAACTCCTGACCTTAGGTGATCCGCCCGCCTTGGCCTCCCAAAATGCTGGAATTACAGGCATGAGCCACCGTGCCTGGACTGTAGCTTCTTTAAAAGGAATATTTAGTCTTCAGGACTTGACTTTCAGAAGCGCCATCTTGGGTATGTAAGGGCATCCTTCCCTGAGCTCCCTGGGCCTCACTGGCCAGCATGGCCTGCTGCTGACACAGCTCTGAAATTCTGCTTTCAACGCAGATGCAAAAGGGCATTTGTAAGTGAGAATTTCTAGCTCAAGGAAAGAAAAGGAAAATACTTTCTATTTTTTAAAGGAAAGATAACATGCCTTATTATTTAAAAAGTGACATTACTTGAGGTTTTTTTTTTTTTTTTTGCTTCAATCATCACTTTTGAAAGGTTCTATTTATTAATCCATTCAGCAGATACTTAATATGCTTCTCCTTTTTTTTAAACAATAACAGTAAAAAATTATGAAGCCCCTACTTTGTGCCAGGACTGTGTTATTTTACGAGAAGTACTTTTTTTTTTTTTGAGCCTCTCAAAAATTCTATGAGGAAGGAATTATTATCAATCCCATTTTTTTTTGAGGCAAAGTCTTTTTCTGTCACCCAGATTGGAGTGCAGTGGCACAATTTAGGCTCACTGTAACCACTGCTTCCCGGATTCAAGCGATTTCTGGCTAATTTTTGTATTTTTAGTAGAGATAGTGTTTCACCATATTGCCCAGGCTAGTCTTGAACTCCTGACTTCAAGGGATCTACCTGCCTTGCCCTCCCAAAGTGCTAGGATTTACAGGCATGAGCCACTGTATCCAGCCTATTATCAATCCCATTTAATGAATGAGGAAAGAGGATCTTTACTTTTTTTTTTTTTTGAGACAGAGTTTCACTCTTGTTGCCCAAGTTGGAGTACAATGGCATGATCTCGGCTCACTGCAACCTCCACCTCCTGGGTTTGAGCAATGAGGAAAGAGAATCTTAAGAAGCTAAAGAAATGTAAGGGGGAATTGCTAAGTGTTATGGGAAATATTAAAAAGATATAGACCTTGCCTTAGAAATCTAGAATGTTAGAATGACAAAGAATCTTAGAGCTTTTGCATACTACAATCTCATTTTACAGAATAAAGCCCTGAGAGGTTCAATCAGTTGCCCAAAGACTCACAGTACTTAGAGGCAGGGTCTGGACAGGAACCAAGAACTCTCATCCTAATGCACTGTATGCCACCTTCCTTCAGGAGTTTAGAATATTGTTAAGGATGCCACCCCTCACCCACAAACACCTAGCAAGGAATGAGGGTTCCAGATGAAAATTTCCATAGGTGCCAATAGACCGTTGGAGGGTGCTGGTGTTCCAAGGAGAAACAGCAGCGTAAAAAGGAGGGCACTTTAACTTAACCTGGAGTGGTTGAACAATCAGAACATGCAGAAGTAGAAGAGAACAGGCATTCTAAGGAACAGCTCGAACAAAAGCTTTGTGTTTCAGGGAGGGATAATGAAGAGACCTGCCTGATTGACAGAGGATTCATATAAAGGAGTAATGGGAGACAAGGAGGTGAGTTATTCTGAGCTTTGTGTCCAAGTGTACAAAGTACAGACAGAGATGGAACAATTTTCGGAAATAAGCTAGATGTGAAATGATAAGTGGTGGCTATGGAGGAAAGGACATTTTCATGTGGTGACATGTTTTAAGGCATTTTGGGATCAGAATATGCATTTGGATAAATAGGCAGATGCTGTGGGTAGGAGGTTAATGTTGGGGTGAGGTACTATCTTTGAGAAGGAGAAATGCTGTAGTTCAACTTTGTGGTTAGAGAGGTGCAGGGCTTCAGGGCTTGCGTGCAACTGATTTGCACCCTACTAATTTTCCTGAGCAGACCATTTTCACCCCATCGATTTTCTTGGTTGATTGGGCTGTGTTTTCTTGTTGGTTAGAGGTCACCTTGTTCTGCTTAGATTCATTTTTTGCCCTTTGATAATTCCTCTTGTTGTTGTGTGCTGCTCCAATCATGACTGCCAGCTATTGACCAAATGTGACATTTCAACCTGCGATAGTTTTATTCTTTGGAGAAAAACTGAGGGTACATTCAAGATGTTGAACTTAAAAAAGAATTTTGGCTTAGCTCAGCCATCCTGAGATAGGTGTCACCTTTACTAGCATAGAGAGATTAGGGTCACAGAAAGCTACACTGTCAGGTGGACATGGTGGCTCATGCCTGTAATCTGAGCACTTTGGGAGGCCCAGGCAGGTGGATCACTTGAGATCAGGAGTTCAAGACCAGCCTGGCCACTTGGCAAAACCCTGTCTCTACAAAAAATACAAAAATTAGCCAGGCACAGGGGTGCGCACCTGTAGTCCCAGTTAGTTATTCAGGAGGCTGAGGTGGGAGAATCATTTGAGCCAAAGAGGTGAAGTTTCTAGTGAGCAGAGATTTCAGTCACTGTACTCCAGCCTGGGTGACAGTGAGACTCTGTCTCACAAAAAAAAAAAAGAAAGAAACGAAAAAGAAAGCTACACTGCTGCTACACTGTCCACTCTTGTTAAATACTTGAGTGGATGCTATGGTTTGAATGTCCCCTCCAAAATTAATGTTGAAAGGTAATTGCCATTATGACGGTATTAAGAAGTGGGACCTTTAAGAGGTGATTAATGCCATTATCATGGGAGTAGATTTGTTATTGCAGGAATTCAGACCTCTTTTCTCTTTCTCTTCTTGCACTTGCTTGCCCTTCTTCTTTCTACCATGGAAAGACCTTTGTCAATTGCTGGCACTTGATATTGGACTTCCCAGCCTTGAGAACTGTGAGAAATAGATTTCTTTTCTTTCTGAATTCCTCAGTGTGTGGTATTCGGTTATAGCAGCAAAAAATGGACTAAGACAATAAACCAAAAAAGGCAAGTTAGGCAGTGACCAGAATTGCCTGCTCACCTCCCACAATTACAGCTAAGCCAAGCTTATTGAAGACAGTTGTGAAATGACCCTGGGCAAAGTTCCTTCATTATCCTGGGCTCAGTTTCCTCCTCTGTAAAGTCAAAAGTTGGTAATGATGCATAATTCCAACATCTGGCTCCTCCTGCTTATTCAAATCCTATCATCCTACCATAAGTGGTTCAGACTCAGTAGGTCTAGGGTGAAGCCTAGGAGTCCATATTTTTAATAAACTCTTTAGATGATTCTAATGAATTGATCTGAGGCCTGGTGTTTGTAGACCTCTCGTCTGTATGCCATCCATGCTTTTTCTAGTTTTATTTATTTCCTCTTGTCTTTGGATTCAAGGGGCTTTTAGGATGCAGGTTCTCCCCTTTCAGTGAGGACCTCCTAATTCCCTACTCTTCATGTAATCAAGGCTTATATAAAATCTCTTTTTCTACTTTGATATGTAATATATTGTATCACTCATCCCAAAGCTATATGTATGTTCAGCCATATTTCTGTTGTGGAATGACATTGTTTAGTTCTAGTTAAAGGAATCCCAAACAACGAAGATCAGGTAGGGAAAACAACTTAGGTGGTTTGGAATGGGACAGAGTCTTCCCCGTGAGAAAGTCTGTGTAAGCAAAGCTGTATGTTTTATCTTTGTATTATTCTCCTGACCATCCCATGGAGGAGGGGGGAAACAATGGCAGATTTACTTTTTTCCTCCTTATAAATTTTATGCCTCTTACCAGGTTTCAAATGTAAATACATAGCCTTTAAACAGCACAAGTATTTTAGCCTTATGGAGAGCTTCCCTGGAGACTTTCCTTCCAGGAATAATAATAATGGATAATAATGATGATAACTACCTTTATTGAATATTTACTATAGTCTATATATCTTCTGCTGAGTACTCTCATCCATCATCTCCATTAATTCTCATAAAACTATTTGAGATAGATACAGTTGCTATCTCATTAGACAGATGAGCAAATGCAGTTTAGAGAGATTAAATGTATGCACATACAATATAGCTAGTGAGCAGTGGAGCAAGGATCTGAGCCCAGCTCTCTAGATTCTTAAGGCCTGAGGGCTGAATCATCATACAGAATTGTTTGCACTGTGCGATCCGATTGAGGAAAGGAAAGAGCAGGGTCTGATGAGCAGAAGGCCCTGGATTTAGATCCCCAGACATCAATCTTTCACAGCCTTTTTCTGTCTATACATCTCATGTCAAGATAAAGCATGAGTATTTCCTGCTAGATGAGATGAAATGTGACAACTGGAAATATGTTTCCTACTGTTTTAACTTTAGCGTGAATTTTAAAACTTTCTGCCTGCCTTTATCTGTATGTGCAACACATACTTTGAGACTAGCGTAGTCATAGAAGGCCATTAGGCTCCCTTTCCAGCCCGGCATCCTAAGGTTTCTAATAAACTCTATCTTGGATCCCTCTTTAACAAATTCTACTATGGTTAGAGACTCGTAACTTCTATTCTTTTAAGTTTGTAAAGGCTTTCTTCTGTGGTCCAGGACATGGTCTGTCTTACTGAATGATCTATATTCATTTCAGAAGAATGTGTTTTCTTTTTTCTTCTTTTTTTTTAAATTGTACTTCAAGTTCTGGGGTACATGTGCAGATCTTGTAGGATTGTTGCATAGGTACCCACATGCCATGGTGATTTGCTGTCTCCATCCCCCCGTCACCTACATCAGGCATTTCTCCCAGTGTTATCCCTCCTCAACTTCCCCACCCTCCGCTGTCCCTCCACTAGCCCCCCGCCGCCAACAGACCCTAGTGTGTGATGTTTCCCTCTCTGTGCCCATGTGTTCTCATTGTTCAACACCTGCCTATGAGTGAGAACATGCAGTGTTTAGTTTTCTGTTCTTGTGTCAGTCTGCTGAGAATTATAGTTTCCAGATTCATCCATGTCCATACAAAGAACACAAACTCGTCATTTTTTTATGGCTGCATAGTATTCCATGGTGTATATATGCCACATTTTCTTTGTCCAGTCTATCATTGATCAACATTTGGGTTGATTCCCGGTCTTTGCTATTGTAAACAGTGCCACAATGAACATACGTCTGCATGTGTCTTTATAATAGAATGGTTTATAATCCTTTGGATATATACCCAGTAATGGAATTGCTTGGTCAAATGGAATTTCTGTTTCTAGATCCTTGAGGAATCGCCACACTGTCTTCCACAATGGTTAAACTAATTTACACTCCCACCAACAGTGTAAAAGTGTTCCTATTTCTCCACATCCTCTCCAGCATCTGTTGTCTCCAGATTTTTCCACATGCCATGGTGGTTTGTCGCCATGGTGGAATTATCGCCATTCTAACTGGAGTAAGATGGTATCTCAGTGTGGTTTTGATTTGCATTTCTCTAATGACCAGTGATGATGAGCATTTTTTCATGTTTGTTGCCTTCATAAATGTCTTCTTTTGAAAAGTGTCTGTTCATATCCTTTGCCCACTTTTGAATGGATTTGTTTTTTTCTTGTAAATCTGCTTTAGTTCTTTGTAGATTCTGGATATTAGCCCTTTGTCAGATGGGTAGATTGCAAAAATTTTTTCCCATTCTGTTGGTTGCTGGTTCACTCTGATTGTTTCTTTTGCTGTACAGAAACTCTTAAATTTAATTAGATCCCATTTGTCTATTTTGGCTTTTGTTGCCATTGCTTTTGGTGTTTTATTCATAAAGTCCTTGCCAATGCCTATGTCCTGAATGGTATTGCCTAGGTTTTTTCCTAGGGTTTTTATGGTGTTAGGTCTTATGTTTAAATCTTTAATCCATCTGGAGTTAATTTTAGTGTAAGGTGTAAGGAAGGGGTCTGGTTTCAGCTTTCTGCACAAGGCTAGCCAGTTTTCCCAACACCATTTATTAAACAGGGAATCCTTTCAACA
The DNA here is from genome assembly GCA_004027715.1 of Plecturocebus donacophilus. Lineage (NCBI taxonomy): Eukaryota > Metazoa > Chordata > Mammalia > Primates > Pitheciidae > Plecturocebus > Plecturocebus donacophilus. Next base: position 42,376 of record PVKP010014107.1, read on the forward strand.
TTGCTTGTTTTTGTCAGGTTTGTCAAAGATCAGATGGTCATAGATGTGTGGCATTGCTTCTGTGGCCTCTGTTCTGTTCCACTGGTCTATATCTCTGTTTTGGTACCAGTACCATGCTGTTTTGATTACTGTAGCCTTGTAGTATAGTTGAAGTCAGGTAGCATGATGCCTCCAGCTTTGTTCTTTTTGCTTAGGATTGTTTTGGCTATGCGGGCTCTCTTTTGGTTACATATGAAGTTTAAAGTGTTTTTTTTTTTTCAGTTCTGTGAAGAAGTCCAATGGTAGCTTGATGGGGATAGCATTGAATCTATAAATTACTTTGGGCAGTATGGCCATTTTCATGATATTGATTCTTCGTAACCATGAGCATGGAATGTTTTTTCATCTGTTTGTGCCTCTCTTATTTCTTAGAGCAGTGGTTTGTAGTACTCCTTAAAGAGGTCCTTTACATTCTTCATTACTTGTATTCCTAGGTATTTTATTCTCTTTGTAGCAATTGTGAATGAGAGTTCACTCATGATTTGGCTTTCTGTTTGTCTGTTGTTGGTGTATAGGAATGCTTGTAATATCTGCACATTGATATTGTATCCTGAGACTTTGCTGGAGTTGTTTATCAGTTTCAGGAGATTTTGGGCTGAGACAATGGAGTCTTCTAAATATACAGTCATGCCATCTGAAAATAGAGACAATTTGACTTTCTCTTTTCCTAATTGAATACCATTTGTTTCTTTTTCTTGCCTGATTGCTCTGGCTAGAACTTCCAATACTAAATTGAATAGGAGTGGTGAGAGAGGGCATCCTTGTCTAGGGCCAGTTTTCAAAGGGAGTGCTTCCAGTTTTTGCCCATTCAGTATGATATTGGCTGTGGGTTTATCATAAATAGCTTTTATTATTTTCTGGTATGTTCCATCAATACCTAGTTTATTGAGGGTTTTTAGCATAAAGGACTGTTGAATTTTGTTGAACGCTTTCTATGCATCTATTGAGATAATGATCTGGTTTTTGTCTTTGGTTCTGTTTATGTGATGGATTATGTTGGTAGATTTGTGTATGTTGAACCAGCCTTGCATCCCCAGGATGAAGCCTACTTGATCGTGATGGATAAGTTTTTTGATGTGCTGTTGCATTCGGTTTGCTAGTATTTTATTGAAGATTTTTGCATCGATGTTTATCATGGATATTGGCCTGAAGTTTTCTTTTTTAGTTGTGTCTCTGCCAGGTTTTGGTATCAGGATGATGTTGGTCTCATAAAATGATTTGGGAAGGATTCTCTCTTTTTATATTGTTTGGAATAGTTTCAGAAGGAATGGTACCAGTTCCTCTTTATACATCTGGTAGAATTTGGCTGTGAACCCATATGGACGTGAACTTTTTTTGATTGATATGCTATTAATTGCTGCTTCACCTTCAGACCTTGTTATTGGTCTGTTCAGGGTTTCAACTTCTTTCTGATTTAGTCTTGGTGAGGTGTAAGTGACCAAGAATCTATCCATTTCTTCTAGATTTACTGGTTTATGTGCATAAAGTTGTTTGTAGTAATCTCTGATGGTAGTTTGTATTTCTGTGGAATCGGTGGTGATATCCCGTTTATTGTTTTTTATTGCATCTATTTGATTTTCTTTCTTTTCTCTTTTATTAATCTGGCTAGCCATCTGTCTATTTTGTTGATCTTTTCAAAAAACCAACTCCTGGATTTACTGATTTTTTGAAGGGTGTTTTGTGTCTCTCTCTCCTTCAGTTCTGCTCTGACCTCAATTATTTCTTGTCTTCTGCTAGCTTTTGAGTTTTTTTGATCTTGCTCCTCTAGCTCTTTCAATTTTGACGATAGGGTGTCGATTTTAGATCTTTCCTCACTTCTTATGTGGGCATTTATTGTTATAAATTTCCCTCTAGACACTGCTTTAAATGTGTCCCAGAGATTCTGGTACATTGTGTCTTCATTCTCATTGGTTTCGAAGAACAGAAAAATGTGTTTTCTACTTTTGTTCAGTGAGATAGCCTATCACGTCAATTAGCTTAAATTGGTTGATAATGTTGTTCCTTACTGATTTTTTCTGTTTTCTTGTTCTGCTGATTGAGGAGTACCAACACCTCCAATTTTAATTGTGGGTTTGTCTGCTGTTCCTTTTAATTTGATTAGTTTTTACTTAAAGTTGGTCTTTTTTAAAAAAAAAATACAGTTGGGCAATATCTATATTTTAATTGATGAGTTTAGACCATCTGTAATTAGTGTGGTTTTTAATACGGTGGCTTTAAAATCTACCATCTAGATAGCTGTTTTCTATTTTTCCATCTATTTTTTAACTTTTTCCTGTTTTTCTGCTTTGTTAAAATAACTAAGTATATCTTATGATCTATTTTATTGCTACTATTTGCTTATTTTTTATACCTTTTCTTTTTTAATGTGTTAGTGTTTGCCCATAGTTTTATAGTATATCAATTTGTATATTTGTAATTAATTAGAGTCCACCTTCAAATAATGTACTTCTCTGTGTGTAGTTTCATGATCTTTCAACTTTACTAGTATTTTCCCAATTATTTTCTTTAATTCTTTGTGTAATTGTTGTTATATATTTTACTTTCGTGTATAATACAAATACATAATATATTGCTAATGTATTTTGCTTTAGATAATCAGTTATTTTTTAGAACCATTAAAAATAATAAAAAATAGGCCAAGCCCAGTGGCTTATGCCTGTAATCCCAGGACTTCAGGAGGCTGAGGTGGGTAGATCATGAGGTCAGGAGATCGAGACCATCCTGGCTAACATGGTGAAACCCTGGCTCTACGAAAAATACAAAAATTAGCTGGGCGTGGTGGTGCACACCTGTATTCCCAGTTACTCAGGAGGCTGAGGCAGGAGAATCACTTGAACCTGGGAGGCAGAGGTTGCAGTGAGCCAAGATTACACCACTGCACTCCAGCCTGGGTGACAGAGTGACACTCCATCTCAAAAAATATATAATAATAATAATAATAAATAAGCTTTTTTACCTTCATTTATTCTATTTGAAATGTTTGCCATTTCTTTGTGTGCATCCAGATTTCTGTCTGATGTCATACTGCTTTTGCCTAAAAAAAAATCTTTAATACTTCTTGTAGTTCAGGTCTTCTGGATATATTCTCTCAGTTTTTGTTTGTCTGAGAAAGTGTTTGTCCTTAATTTTTGATAGATATTTTTGCTGGTTATAGAATTCCAGGTTTTTTTCTTTTTGCCCTTTAAATATTCACTTTATTATCTTCTGGCTTGCTTAGTTTCTGACAAGAAATTTCTTATAATTCCTATTTTTGTTCCCTTATATGTAATGTATTTTTTTTTCCTTGCTCTGTTAAAGTTTTTTGTTTCTTTTTTCTTCACTTGTCTTGTGTATTCAGCAGTTTTAATATGATATGCCTAGCGGGTTTTCTTGTTTTCTTTTGTCTCTTGACAGTATTGTTTTCTTCTTTCTTTTTCATATGCCTTATAATTTTTTTTTTAAAGATAGACATCTTATATAGGATAGTAGTGACTGTAAATAGCTTTTATGGCCTGGAAAGGGCACATTTTTCCTTCTGCTAGGATTTTAGTAAACTAGGTTTGGAATTTGTCATTATAATTTAAAGCCTCAGTGCACTGAAGACTTAAAACTCCTCTAGTTTTGCCTTGTGTTTAGGGTAGGAGCTGGTTTATCAAAGGGCTTTTATTAATGTCTTCTCCATCCTCAATTTTGTGTCTTCTCTTTGAGTTGTGCCTCAGAGAGAGTCTCTCTGCATGCTCATGTTCCTCTCTCAGCAATATTCTATTATGAGTTGTTACTTGTTGCTTGCCTCCCTGGTGATGGGAAGTTGGGTAGTAGTGGAGAGACATTGTCAGTCATGTCATTCTAACTAGACAGCCTTAGACAGGTACTGTGTCCTGGATCTCAAGGTTGTGGTATACTCAGTGCTTTTGTTTCCTCTTCTAGGGGTCATTCTTGCCCTGTCCCCAAGATAGAGGACTAATCTGTTTAATTCCCTCAGCTGTAGTGCCTTAAGGGATCTCAGGGAGGTCCATGAAGAACAGCTTGCAAGTGGGTTCAGATTTCCTGTAAATCTGCTTTCCCCTAGGGGTCCTATATTCTCTTACTCACCCACACTTGGCCTTTCCCTATTTGTTAACAATTTTGGCTGAATTCATCTTGTTTGACAGCATTGGCAAGCACTCATGATACATCTCTCCTTGCAGGCACCTGTCTGTCCTTAGAAAGTTGTTTCTGTTACCTCAACACTCTCTGATGGCTTCAAGAAAAGTTTTGGATGTGCTGCTGATCTAGCTATTATTTTTCCTGTAAGTGTGGGAGTGATGCCTGTTGCAGTTTTCCCCATCTCAAGCAGAAACCAGAAGCCTCCCCACGTACTCTTAAGCTTCCCTGACTTTGCATATGTTGTTCCTCCCATTTCCTAAACTTGGCAGTCCCCGACCTGCCTTAATTCCTGTGACCTGATATTCTCAACTTCTCAGAACGTCAGAAGATTTACAGAGATTAAATCATTAAGTTACTTCATGGTTTCATAGGCAAAAGTCAGGATTTATGGTCGGAAGACCTAGAATTTTACTCTCAGCTCGATTCTTGGCAAGTCCCTTGCCGTTTCTGGGCCTCAGTTTTCTTATTTGTAACGTAGGAATGCTGATATCTGCCCAACCTACTATTCCAGATGAAATAATGTGTGCGGCAATGCCTGACACACTTTTAAAACTCAGTTCCAACCTATCAATCCAGCAACAGGACTGCCCTGAAGAAAACCTCACATTTCTCAGCAATTCAAGAGGGTTAGTTGCCTAGAGGGAGCTGGTCTAGGCTTGTGTCAGAGTGAAATCTCCAGGGAAACAATACTGCTATCAGCCAGCAGCCATGCAGTAGAAAAGGGTGAAGAAAAAGGCAGATCTGGCCCTGGAAAAAAACGTATTTCCTTATTTTATTTATAGACCTTATTGCCAAATGCTAAGGAAAATAGATTGATTTCTATCTTTACTGATATGTTAAAATTGCTGCAACTCCTCAAATTACCAAATACATTTACTGTATAAATTGGAACATAATTGGTACTTCAGGCAGGTCAAAAATCCACTTTGGCAAGAGAATATCACTCACCATACATTGATTATAAAAATTAGTTAATTCAAGACAAACATTGCATCCTCTGATTTCTGGCACTGATCCTTCCAAATCTTCCATGCATTACTGCTATTGAGCTAAAAGATAGATATCTATCCGGTCAGTTGTTTCTCTGCAGGCCTGATTTAGATGGTACTTATGCTAGTGCATCCACCAGGAAGAGATAGATCTCATTTATTAAATCTGCCATGTGGGAATCTAAATGATGGGATTTAGTAATATCGCACTAATCTGTTGCTTTTATTTACTGCTCCCTGTCTTTCTGGTATAAGTCTTCTCATGGAGAATGTCTACTAATTCATTCAATTTTGACTTTCCTCATGAGGAGCTGGGGCAAAATACATCCTCATGAAAGCCAGCATTATCTGAGTGCCACTGTATAGTGGACAGTATCAGTGCTCCACCCAGATCACCTTGAATAACTTTGTAACGGTGGTGGTGGTATGTTTGTCTTTGTGTTTGTGTGCATGTGTGTATAAGGGGCACAAAAGCTACAGCAACTTGGACTTTGGTGTGCTTTCACTTTCAACAACCAGAACCTATAGCTCTTATTTTGGGTATTACTGTCAGGCTACTTTCTTCAGGCTGCTGGAGCCTACTTTGCCACACAGAGAGGCAGAGGTGCCTGGGCATTTATGCTCCCAAGGGGTGGCCTTTAACCAATAACTGATGGGTTCAGTAGGATGAAAGCTCTGTGCCCTTGGCACAGGTGTAACTTGCCCTCCAGAATTCCCCTGTAGAATCAAGCTGAAGCCTCTTTCTATGAACGTGACCCAAAATTGCACCTTTGCTTGGCTTCAGCCCCTTCCATGCCTGTTTTCCTCATGCTCTTAGTGGGTCTTCCTAGGAGCACTTAATGAACCACATGTACATGAATCTTTGTGTCAGGGTTGGCTTCCAGGGGATGTGATCTGACACTCAAGTCCACTATCTTATTAAATATTCATAATAAACTGTATGTTAAGTTTGTGTCCACTGTCTCACTTAATCTTTGTGATAAACCTTACTTGTTAAATATCATTATTTCCCTCATTTTATACATGAGGATATGACCCTCAAAGGGTCAAGGGAATTGGCCACCAGTATTCCAGTTATCTACTGCTGCATAAAAAAAAATCCTCAAACTGAATAGCTTGAAACAGTAACAGTAATTTATTTTGTTCATACATCTGTAATTTGGATAGAGTTTGGTGGGGTCAGCTCAACTCCGTGGGTGTAAGCTGGAACAACTCCACTGGAATTGGATAATCTAAGTCCAGCAAGGCTTATTCACACAGCTAGCAAGTGGATGCATGCAAGCTCTTGGTTTCTATGTGGGCCTCACTATGGGGTATCTTGGGTTTCCTCACAGCATGGTGGCTGGGATCCAATATAAGCATCTTAAGAGACAGGAAGTAGAAGATAGTTTCTTAAAGCCTGGGCCTGAAAACTGGCATAGCCTCACTTTTGCTGTATTCCTTTGATTAAAACAGTCACATAGTCTGGAATGTATATACACTTTTTGATGGGAAGAATGTCAAAGAATTTTGGAACCACATTTTTATTACAAAATTCTGCACATCCTTAATGTATACAATTTTTAAAGTTTGCAAATATGAAAAAACCCATGACATTATCACTACATTCAAGGTAATAAACATATTCATCACCTCCAAATGTTTTCTTGTGTTCCCTCATTTTTGTGTTAAGAACATTTAGCAAGAGATCTACCCTCTTAATAAATTTTTTTTTTTTTTGAGACAGAGTCACCCTCTGTCGCCCATACTGGAATGCAGTGGCATGATCTCGGCTCACTGCAACATTCTTAATAAATTTTTAAAACACAAAATACAGTATTGTTAACTATAGATAGTGTATATTGTTTACTGTATAAATTGAAACATAATTGGTACTTCAGGCAGGTCACAAATCTGCTTTGGCAAGAGAATATCACTCACTGTACATTGATTATAAAAATTAGTTAATTATAGATACTATACAGAGGATCTGTATAGTTGTACAGAGGATCTCTGGAACTTTTTCATCTTACACAACTAAAGCTTTATGCTCATTGAACAACTCCCATTTCTCCCTCCCCTGATTCCCTGGCAACTACTTTCTACTCTCTGCTTCTGAGTGTGACTCTTAAATACTTCATAAAAACAGAATCATGTAGTATTTGTCCTTCTATGTCTGGCCTATTTCACTTAGCCTAATGTCCTCCAGGCTTACCCATATTGTCATAAATAGTAGATTTATCTACTATTTATGGGCATAGATGAATAAGGCTGGGCATAGATGCTCATGCTTGTAATTCCAGCACTTTGGGAGACCAAAGTGAGAGAACTGCTCGAGTTCAGGAGTTTGAGACCAGCCTGGGCAGCATAGCAGGACCCTGTCTTAAAAAATTAATTAAATTTAAAAATAAAAGACGGAATAATATTCCATTATATGTATATACCACATTTTCTTTATCCATTAATCTATCAGTGGGCATTTAGGTTGTTTCCGTATCTTGGCTATTGAGAATAATGCTGCAGTGAACATGGGAATGAAGATATGTCTTCAGGTTTCTGAGTTTAGTTCTTTTGGATGTATATTCAGAAGTTGGGGGATGGGAGGACGTTTGTAAATTGTCATACTAGTGGGCTAGTGAGAGGTGAGGACAGGATTCAAATCCAGGCCTGCTTGAATCCATAGTTAATCCTTTGGTTCTAAATTTACTTAGTGTTGATAATTTCTTTCTTCTGTTTATTGGCTCAGCTCTTCTCCAGTGTGATACTCCATGCTTCACAAAACATACACCTTGAAGGAATCATCAGGCATCCTTTAAGATGGATAGTCTACCGTGGTGTTTAGGATCCAATAAGCCACACTTCATCTGTGGCTAGAAGGGATAAATAAGTTTTATTTGGCAAATGTAACGTAATTTGGGATGTTAAAAAATATTTTAATGGTAAATAATTGCCTTGTTAATTTGTATTAAGTAGTCAGTACTCAGAGATGGGTTAGCTATGGTTAGGTGGCAAACAGGGATGTGTGAAGAGAATATGTTGAGGCTGTAGAGAAGGATGGGGCTGGCTCATACCAGGGCTCCATAAATAAGTAAATGAATAGAGAAAGAAGCAGGAGAGCCTACAGTTAGTCGAGGGCAGACATCTGGAAGATGGCAGCCATTTGTGGAGAGAGGAAACAATGGGATTTCTGAGCAATATTATACCTGGGCTCTTGAATAGTAGATATAGGGGCCCAGTCCTGAGGCTAAGGTACCAGGAAGGTGTTGATAACAAGGTAAGTGACATGTAAGTAAAATTAGGATATGTAGTCAGAAAGAGACCAGAGATTGAGTCGTTTAGATGCTGAGCATTATGCATTTGTCTTTAAGACTTCTTGAATTCATCAAGTCTGGGAATAGGACTGGTTTTGGAGCATGGGGTAATGCTGAATCTATACATGAGTGCTCACTTAAGCCAGCTGGCAGGGTAGAGATGGGAACGAGGCATGTGTAGATCATGATTTCAGGGACTCTAGAGAGAGCAGAGATTGTAAGACAATTTGGTTTTTAGACTAAAAGCAAACCTTATTTGAAAAACCAGCCCCATGAATTTTGCTGTATGATCTTAGAAATCTTGTCTTAAATTTCATTTATAGTGTAACAATCAGTGAAATGAAGACAATAATAGCTTTTTTGCAATGATGTTGAAAATATTATCAATAATAAATGCAAAGCTCTTGGCACATTACAGGTGCTCATAAGTAGTAGCTGTTATGAATAGTCAGGGACTAATAGAGAGTAATTTTCCTGGGAGTGAAATTGGTGAAGTGGACATTGAAGTTGTACATTTATGTTAAAGGGAACCAAACTGAGCCTCTGCAGTTGTCTAGTTTACCTCCAGGGGTAGATTCTGTACTCGGAGGTTCCTCATTTATGGTAGACTTTTCTTTGTTCTGTAGTCAATAGAATCTGAGTAGTATGAGGTAGGTGGCTTATTTGGATGAATACTTCAAAAGAAATATCAGGGGTTAAACTTTGAGGATAGGATTCTAGAATTTTAGAACTCCAAGGTATCTAGTACTATCATGGATAGCTGAGCCCTGAGAAGGAAAAACGACTTCACTTAGATTCACTTAGTTTGTCAGTGGGCGAAAAGGAACTGCAATCTGACCATTAACTCTCACTCTTCTATAGTGGCCTCTCAGTACCACTCATGTTGAAGATACTTTAAGCTCCAATTATAATAGCAGTAATGACAGCAACAAAAACTACTACAGCAATAGCAACTGCTATTTACAATATTTATTGAATGCTTTTTGTGAGCCAGACACAGTTTAAAGTGCTTTGTATGTATGTTTCATTAAATCTTCACAATCTATGAAGTAGGTACCATTATGAGCTCCAAAATAGGTGAGGAGGCTGAGGAACCTTGCCCAAGGAACCTGCCCAAGATCATGAAACTAGAAAGTGGTAGCTCCAAGGTGTGGCTCAAAGTGGTAGCTCCATATCACCTCCTATGAGTGTCAGTGGCTGAGAAGACAGTGACCATGTAAGACGGCAGAAGACTAGTGAGTGGGTGGCCAGTTCTGGTGTACGTGGTCTTCTCATTCTCCTTTGTTCATTGTTTCTGAATCTTATCTGACTTACTCTCTACCAAGTTTTTAAAAAATGTTAACAGTCTTTTGTTTCTACTTATCTGAGGATCCATTCAAGTTACAGTTTAGATACTCCAAACTGTATTGCTACTGTTTATTGCAAACTGTGTATTGCTAGTATTTTATACATTAGCATAGATATCCTTTTATTTTACATTGGGTTGTTACAGCTAAAGCTTGTGCTGTCATTCAGTGCATACTAGTATCTCCCAATAAAGAGAAAGTTGAGTGACAACTGAAGGAAGCCCTCTAGTTCCAATGTTCAGGAAAAGTATAAAATATCACTTTAGTGAGCTGAACAAGTACAACGAGATTATTCTAAGTGAAAAAAGAGAAAAGAAGAGAAACTATAACAGCAGAAAAAGAGGGCAACCAGACACAAAAGTGAAAACTAGATACTCAGTTTGCCAGCATTGCTTGTAGCTGGAGGTGAACAGATGAACTGCTTCTGTTCTTCTAGCCAATAACATATAAGAGTAGGTCCACTAGGGGTATCTGAAAATCTCTGCTCTCCTGAGAAAAGGTATGAGCAGGGGACAACTTTTCTAACTCCTTCTTTCCTTGCACTTGCCCATGATACCTGGGGTGTGGCTGTCATCTTATGACCATGAGGTAGCAAGAACAAAGACGAAAAGCTAACACACGGAAGTTGGTGGAGCAGAAATATAGAAAGAAACTAGGTCTTCATAACCCTTCTGAGCAGCTAAAACAACATCAGCAATAGCCTATCTCTAATCTTCTTGTCACATAAGAAAAATAGATCTCTCCTTGTGTTAAAAAAATACTTTAATATTTCTTAAGTCAAAAAAATTAAGAAATTACTAAGAAATTAGCAAACAGGGATAGAATGAATAGAAGCAAGAAAACTGTAATTAAAAAGGCTGTGATGAGCTAGTGGGAGAATCTAAAGAATGTAGTTAGTTGAATAGCTAGAGTTCATGTCGAACTTGCTTTTGTTTCTGCAACTTCAAATTGGAAGTCTCAAATAAGTCATTCATTGCTCTTCTAGGGACCAGTAAAAAACCGAGCAAGATGAGCACTGTGGGCATTATCTCTGGATTTTCTGCAATGCACAGAGGGAGCTCTCCACTGCTTTGCTGAGAGGAAAATTCTAGCCTAATTTTCAGAAACTGGCTTTCAGTAGCACTCGCCTTTGCCTAGCTCCCTCACTGCACACACCAGCCTGCATAAGAATTTGCTGTTATGCGCCTGTCACCTACTACAATGTAAGCTCCTAGAGGAGCTGTGTCTAATCTGTATTTGGAGCCCCAGAGATTAGTGTAGTTCCTGGCACATAAGTGGCACTTGCATCAATAGAGTCCTGGCAGAAAGCAAATGATGTAGTCAGGTAGAGGTAATTCAAAGTTTTCCATAATGATTATTTACAAAGGTATGGGTAGGATGTATCAAACCAGACGATATGGTGCAGCACCCCAAGTTAGTGACTGTGGAGAGTCATTATCACCCCAAGTCTGAAGGTTGAAGTTTCTATAACCAAGATACACAGAGGGCCACTTTATGGAAGGGCTACAGCCTGCCCATGGCAACCCCTTAGAGAGGGAGCTGGGGGTGAGGGGTAAATTCTCCAGTCTAACTCTCCTCCCTCCTTTTTTTTTTTTTTTTCTTTT